>JAJJMC010030606.1:2080169-2091317 GCA_023531435.1 Papaver californicum
AATCAATTCAGTTGGCCACCTAAACAATCTATCAATCAATCATGAACGTTCTTTATAGTATTAGCAAACGATAATCATATGAAGAACTCAAAATAGAATCATGTATTAAATCAAATCATATTTAGAACTAGAATTCATCCCCAATCAATTAGATTTTTAGCTACTCATGGATATAGAAGTATCTATGTTATACCTAAGAGTAAGAATTTGTTACGATGGTGAAACCACTCCAAACCCCATCTTTTGCTCCTTGTATGGTTGATCTCCTCCAAGATTTACAAAGTGATGTGAAAAGTTGTGTAAAAAGGTCTCTTCGTAGGGTTATGGAAGTCTCTTTATATAGTCTTCATAATATCTAGGTGTTAGAGTCCTAATGGGACCATGATACCTTGATTTAGAAGTCAAAAACGTGTCTTAGAAGTGGCTCCCGTCGTGATATAATCGGTGGTATCAATCCTCCTCTTTCTACCGATTGTTGGTGTGATGCCTCAAACTATTTTTTCGGGTTTAGTTAAACCCGATGTTGTACCAAATGGGTTATCCCTTAGTAGTGCTTATATGCGCAACTAGTAAATGCCATGGAGGCATAAAATTCAAGCATCTGCTACACGTGTCGTTGAATGAGCTAGCTAGGAGCTTTTTAATAAATTTCATAGAGACAGAAAAATTTCGGGTCTCTTTTTATTCTTCGACGGAGAGATGGCTCAATTTCCCCTTTTCTTCTTCTCCCTTTCTTTTTAAGTCTCTCCGGTAATGGATGCATGTTGAAATTGATCTCCAATTCTGAGTTTGTGTGGCTGAAGTTATGGTGGCACTAAAGAAAACACAAGGTAGAGATTGAAAAGGGGTTCATGGTTTCATCCGAGAAGCAAGTTGGGAAGAAAAAGGGTTTTTATGAAATTTGGGGGTTTTCCCCAAATCTGTTAGTAATGTCTATTTCATGCTAAATTCTTGTATGGGTTTGTGGAGTTTTATCCAATTCATGTTGCATTGAAGAGATTTGCTAATTTTCTCTTTCTTTTCACTTGTAAACCCTAAATACTCTGTTTTTGTTTTACTGATAGCGTTAGATCCAGTGGTTGTATTGTGATAAAAGTTTAGTGTGTTATGCTTAATTATGTGATAGACGTTCCATAAAAATTTCATGAGGATCAGGTCCTGTTTACTACTTCAAAGATTGCTTGATCCATGACTGCGTTCAGCAGGATTAAAACCCTGGACACTCAGCTGTTCATATAATTTCTCACTGTATGTTTATCATATTAAGCTTAAATTTTAGTATGATGTTTGTATACATGTAGGGAACCTACTGTAGAAATTTCATGAAGTTCTGATCAAGCTCTGCATTATGTTGCATATTTTTAAGTTTTGGAACGTTATATACGCTATGGATTTGTGTTCATATGTCTAGTGAAAAATTATTCATACATCTGCGAATGACGAACTACGGTCGTGCTTGATCCCTTCGAGCAACGGAGAGGGTACGTAGGCATCCGTTATGCGGTTCAGCATAACTGCTTAGGGTTGTTCATATTGTCGGGAAAGGTTTGGTTGTTGCTTGGCAATTCATACCATCCATTCAGAGATGATTGTAACCTTGACAGTAAGAGGTAGTTGCAGTACTGGTTGTTCATACTACCTTGAGAGATGATTACAACTTCTTCGAGGATGTTCATATCATCTAATGAGAAATGAAGGGTGATTGTTGGATGCCAATTCATATCATCTGTCTGATACATGTGATAGAGATGATTATTACCATTCCAAGTAATTCATATCATCTGAGAAGGGATGGTTATTGCCTATAGTGGCATTTCATATCATCCATCTAGAAATGATTACTAACTCTTTGAGTAGTTCATTTCATTTGAAAAAGATAGTCGTTTGAGCTTGACCTAGTAATGTGATTTGTCAGGCCCAACTGGGGCTCCCATCTACGGATGGCTACGGATGGCAACTGGCCATTCCTCAGGCCCAACTGGGGCTCCCATCTACGAATGGCTACGGGTGGCAACTGGCCATTCCTCAAGCCCAACTGGGGCTCCCATCTACGGATGACTACCCTGACATTGGCAACTGGCCATTCCTCACCCATTTAAAACCAATGCTTGATAGATTATAAAGCATATTGAGTTAAATCGATGAACATTCGCTTAGTAAGATCGAATTGGTTCGAAAAATTTAAAGTACGGTTTCTCAAGTGGCGTATTGGGAAGTTGGAGCTGGCCTAATAGGCCGAAACCTGACCCATTGGAAGTAATAATTTTCCGGTCCGTCACAGTTGGTTTCAGAGCAGTTCCGGTTCAAATGGTACTGTGCGTTTGGAACTCACCATACTTCTACTCATGCGGACAACAGAGCAATTCCAGTATACACAGAACTGTACGTGTTGGACTCGTCAACAATTTATCATTGGAATGCGACTATAGGTAACTCTCTTTTACTTTTAGTTTTTATTTGAACTTCGGGACGAATTTCTTTTAAGGGGGTAATAGTGTGACGCCTCAAACTATTTTTCTCGGGTTTAGTTAAACCCGATGTTGTACCAAATGGGTTATCCCTTAGTAGTGCTTATATGCGCAACTAGTAAATGCCATGGAGGCATAAAATTCAAGCATGTGCTACACGTGTCGTTGAATGAACTAGCTAGGGGCTTTTTAATAAATTACATAGAGACAGAAAAATTTCGGGTCTCTTTTTCTTCTTCAACGGAGAGAGGGCTCGATTCCCCCTTTTCTTCTTCTCACCTTTCTTTTTAAGTCTCTCCAGTGATGGCTGCATGTTGAAATTGATCTCCAATTCTGAGTTTGTGTAGCTGAAGTTATGATGGCAGTAAAGAAAACACAAGGTAGAGATTGAAAAGGGGTTCATGGTTTCATCCGAGAAGCAAGTTGGGAAGAAAAAGGGTTCTTATGAAATTTGGGGTTTTTCCCCAAATCTATTGGTAATTTTTATTTCATGCTAAATTCTTGTATGGGTTTGTGGAGTTTTATCCAATTCATGTTGCATTGAAGAGATTTTCTCATTTCCTCTTTCTTTTCACTTGTAAACCCTAATTAGTTTGTTTTTGTTTTACTGATAGTGTTAGATCCAGTGGTTGTATTGTGATAAAAGTTAGGTATGTTATGCTTAATTATGTGCTAGACGTTCTATAAAAATTTCATGAGTATCAGGTCCTATTTACTACTTCAAAGATTGCTTGATCCATGACTGCGTTCAGCAGGATTAAAACCCTGGACACTCCAGATGTTAATATAATTTCTCATTGTATGTTTAAAATATTAAGCTTAAATTTTAGTATGATGTTTGTATACATGTAGGTAACCTACTGTAGAAATTTCACGAAGTTCTGATCATTTTAGGTACCTCAAATCATAAGAGAATCGTGACTGAATTCTGTGTGTTGATGCTGAAAGCAGTCATGTTGTAATGTGTATAATTCTGTAATAAACCGTTGGAATGAGCTTATTTTTGTGTATGCTTTGTGAAATTGAGTCTTAAAGATACTGTAGAAATTTCAGGAAAATCAAGTCCCGTTTACTACTGAAAATCTTGGACACAGTGTGACTGCATTCTGAAAACAGAAATTATGTATAGCTGTGGGATGTTGATTATTTTATGGTTAGTTCAAATGTGATACCAGGATTGCTGGGTACCTTGTTAGATTTGAACTGCAGGGGAAGAGCTATATGAGGACCTAAAATAAACAACGGAAAGACACTTCTTGCAAGCGCTAGATTTGCACATCAACTGTTTTTCGAAAGTCCTGAAAGAAGAGAAAATGGGGTAAGATCTCTCATTGTTTTCTTTAAGTATTTCAGTAATGGTATGGGTGGCTATGAAATAGAATTGTTAAGTTTGCCCCAACTACTCGTAAGCTTGCTGACTTTGTGTCTAAATTGATTTTAGAATTTAGGTTTGTTTTGTGGACTTCGATGTTCATTTTATTACTTGGTGTAGAGAAATGATGTAGGTCGTAGAAAGTTCGAGTCCTGTTTCCTTTAGTTGTCTATGTGCTACATAAATTGAAAATGCATTTTAGTTTCAATCTGTCTGTACACTAAGTGAAATGACAAAAGATTGGATAATGGTTAGATATCATTTGATTGACCAAGTTTCCAGGATGTCCATAAAATTTATTAAGTGTTGTGGCATATATAGATCGAAATGGTAACATGTATACTAGTAGAAGTCATGGATTTTGTACATAGAACTGAACTTCTCTTAGTGTTTTAATTTTTGCCGTAGCTACCATTCTATTTATACGAATATATATGAATGCCATCGCCGTACTGAATCCGAGTGTTTTGAACATTTCAAGCTCTGTGTTATGTTGCATATTTTTAAGTTTTGGAACGTTATATGCGCTATGGATTTTGTGTTCATAAGTCTAGTGCAAAATTATTCATACATCTGCGAATGACGAACTACGGTCGTGTTTGATCCCTTCGAGCAACGGAGAGGGTACGTAGGCAGCCGCTATGCGGTTCAGGATAACTGCTTAAGGTTGTTCATATCGTCGGGAAAGGTTTGGTTGTTGCTTGGAAGTTCATACCATCCATTCGGAGATGATTGTAACCTTGACAGTAAGAGGTAGTTGCAGTAGTGGTTGTTCATACTACCTTGAGAGATGATTATAACTTCTTTTAGGATGTTCATATCATCTAATGAGAAATGAAGGGTGATTGTTGGATGCCAATTCATATCATCTGTCTGATACATGTGATAGAGATGATTATTACCATTCCAGGTAGTTCTTATCATCTGAGAAGGGATGGTTATTGCCTATAGTGTCAGTTCATATCATCCATCTAGAAATGATTACTAACTATTTGAGTAGTTCATATCATTTGAAAAAGATAGTCGTTTGAGCTTGACCTAGTACTGTGAGTTTTCAGGCCCAACTGGGGCTCCCATCTACGGATGGCTACGGATGGCAACTGGCCATTCCTCAGGCCCAACTGGGGCTCCCATCTACGGATGGCTACGGATGGCAACTGGCCATTCCTCAAGCCCAACTGGGGATCCCATCTACGGATGACTACCATGACATTGGCAACTGGCCATTCCTCACCCATTTAAAAGAAATGATTGATAGCATATAAAGCAATTTGAGTTAAATCGATGAACATTTGCTTAGTAAGATCGAATTGGTTCGAAAAATTTAAAGTACAGTTTCTCGAGTGGCGTATTGGAAAGTTGGAGCTGGCCTAATGGGACGAAACCCGACCTATTGGAAGCAAAAAATTTCCGGTCCGTCATAGTTGGTGTCCAAAAACAAGAGTTTTCTGATGCCAAAATCGTCCATAATCGGTAGTCACGATACCCTCCCTATCTACCGATTGTTAAAGCTTAAAATATGACTTTCCCTGTGTCCAAAACTTGCCATAATCAGTAGACTCGATTTCCATGTTATCTAATGATTTTCGGAGATCAAAACTGAAGTTTTTCTGTGTCCAAAATTGCCTATAATCGGTAGTTAAGTTTCCTTATTATCCCCCGATTATTTTGCTGAGGGTTTCGCTCTTTTCTTTCGTCTGTTTTTCTCATAACTTCCTCATACGAACTCGGAATGACCTCATTCTTTTTGCGTCGGCTTCGACTTTCAATTATTTTCAACGTGATGATAAGAAAATCTGAATTTAAACGAGTTGAACTTATATTTGGACCTTCTACATTTGTAGAACTCAATTTCCTTGTTCATTTCATGTCGCAATGAACTCCTTTCTTCTTGTTTGGCCTTGGGACACTTGAATACTTGTAGTAGTTCACTTCTTAGCACTAAACCAGAATAAAATTAATCCGCGTGAGCTACTTGAGCCCTAAGTAGTTTACCGGATAAATTGGTAAGTCGGGCATTCCCGGCCCACCAAGAAAAACCGGTGGTTTCTTGGTCTTACAAATTTCACTCTTATTGAGATGATTCATCTAATAGAAACAAATAAAACAAAACAAGAGTAATAACAAGTAATACGCAAGAATTATAGCAAATATTAGTATGGATTTGACACTAAATCATGTAAATTATGCACTTATCAACTGTAAAATGGTACTTTCAGATAGGTTCGAGAGATTAAGCTCGAACAGGATGAGAATAAACTAAGAAATGGCCGTTCACCTCCTACTTCGATTATAAATATGGAAAGGATTTGAGTAGGTCATAGGGGAGGGAAGCAAAGAAGGTTGAGAAAATATCAGTGTGATGGTGTATGAAGAAGAAAATGGATTCTCTGAGAGGAATCACTAATTTTGTAGGTATTGTTTCTTCAGACTGAGTATCTTGTATGTCTTTTTGTCTTGTTTCGAATAGATGAGAATCATTTATTTATAGTTCAGAAATACACACTGATTTCTTGTAAGTCATGGAAGTTAGGGAGAGTTGGAGAAGTGATGATTATGGAGATCGTAGTGGGGTGGTGCCTAGAAAGCAGGGAAGACCTGTCTGACCACTACTCTTCATCCTCTCAGCTGCTTTGTAACCGCCCATTTCTTGTTACCTTCTTGTTTGTGGAGGTGGTACCACCACCCATGATGTCGTAGACCGCCAGACCAATACCCTAGTGAGAATCCACCTATGTTGTATTTGATATCTCGTGGAAATAGTGGAGTCATAAGCCATTATGGTTTTGATTAAGTCAAGCCAAGTCAAATGACTTTCTAAGTTAGTGAGACAAGTTGTGCGAATCACTGGATTGATAGTCAGACTGATTAATATCGAGTCTGGGAAGTTTAATGGTCATGTACTTGCTTGAAAGTAACATGATATATTTAATGGCTAAGTATTATCTCAGAAGTGACTTATCATAAGTTTGAGAGGCATTTGAGGCCAAATATTGTAGAGGGATTCTTAAGCAAGAAAACCAAGTATGAGGCACCTGCCAGGCTTAGGGACCTGCTAGGATCTAGAGAGGCGCTGGACATGGAGACCCGTAGGACGCTGGAACCATGAGGACACTCGTACCAGAAAGAGGCCGAGACCAAGAGGAGTCTCATACCAAGAGGAGGCCAGGACCAAGAGGAGGTCGAGATCAAGAGGATGCCGGGACCAAGAGGAGGCCGCAGGCTAGGGATATTTATATGGGATGCTCTAAATAGGGACGTGCTATCCAAGGGAGGCGCTATCAGGAACGTGCTAGGCTAGGGACTTTCCCGGATTAGGGACCTGCCCAGATTAGGGACCTTCCTGAATTAGGGACCTTCAGGCAGGGACGTGTCAAGAAAAGGTGCAAGGTCGGGGGTGTTAATGGCTTGGAGGGACGCACACAACCTTGGAGGGACGCCCATGGATTGGGGGGATGCTTATGGCCTTGGCAGGGATGCACACGGCTTGGCAGAGACGCTCATGGCCTTAGAGGGATGCGCTAAGACAATGTGAAGTTAGTTGGCGCTTATTAGGTGTTAGGGTTAATGCCATGAAAGTTAGCGCTAAAGTGGCTAACTCGTTCCAAAGCGTTGCTAAGCCAAATAGCTAGTGCTAACTTGGTGTTGGTAGGATAAAATGCTAGGGTTGGCCTAGCTTAGAGGTTCAATGCGTCTTTTATGGCATTGCTTCTTGATTGTGGCACGTCCGAGAGGAGTGACACATTATTTGTGGCTTATATTTAAGCAAAATGCTATGATAGCATATTTAAGCTCAGAGGAGCAATTTGAGAAGAGTTCATTGCAAACGTAACGTGAAGCTAGAGTGTATTTTGGGGTTTAAGCATTAGTTAATCATGAATTTAATAGATGTTACTAGAATATCGATGCGCACTTGAGACAAGTATAAAGAATTCAGCCGTGGAATATTATACGACTTGAAACTAGTTCGATATGGCATAAAATATTGTGGGTATTGAGGAGTCTATTGTCTCCTTTTGGGAAGTAGAAGGTGGAACTACAATATGGCCACTATCAGGCATGGTTACCTTGTTGTCAACTACCTTTCCACTCCTAAGGTTTTGTAACAATGTTTACATGATTGGACAATTTCTCTCCTGAAGATACTTCATGAACTTTTCTGGGTTTAGGTTGTGTCTGACTAGGAAACTTACCTTTTTCTCTCAAAGAATCATTCAACTGACTAACCTGGTTCCATAAATCGGAAATAGCCTGAGAGTTAGCCTGAACCATTTTCTTACTATCTTGTAAAATTTGTTCAAGTTGATTGTTGAAGCTTGTAGTGTTCAGAGCTAACATGGAAAGAGACTCTTCTAGACTCATGATTGATGGGTTCTGAAACTGGGCTGGACCTGAAGGATTCTTAGTATATCCAAAACCTGGGGGATCCTGAGAATACTAGACTAACCTTGATTTTGGCCCTTAGACCAGGAAAAATTAGGATGGTTTCTCCAACCAGGGTTATAAGTTTCTGAATATGGGGCAAATTTCTGACGGTTTTCAAACCTAGAGTTGTTATAAAGAGCATGTGCTTTTTCTTCATATCTAGCATAGTTTGACCTTTGATTCATCTCTAAGGCCTCTATACGCCTAAGGATATCTAACCCATTATAAACTCTATCGACCCTATGGATAGGATTCCTATATATTTCTGGTTCTCTCATTGAAGCCCATTGCCTAATTTTCTCAGCTAACTCGATGAACGAGTCAAAACATGTATCTGGGTCCTGATAGGTGAATTCTCCACCACTCATTATTTTTACCTCCATACGGGTCTCACTATCCAGGCCCTCATATAAAATTTGGGTCATATGGGCTTTTTCAAAGTCGTGATGTAGACAGTGGTATAACAATTCATTATCGGAAGATGCAATATGATGTGCAAGTGTTTTTTTTTAATAATAAATAAAATACTAAAAGTAAACAAGCAAGCAAACAAGATATAAAAGTCCAAAAAGAAAATAAGGAAAAAAAATTAACAAAAATAAATAAAATATAAATATAAAATTCTTTGTCTTTTTCTCCGTTTTTTTCGCTTTGTCTTTAGCTTTAATCCCCTGAGACTTTTAATCAATCGCAAATCTGAACCTTTATTTGGCTCCAATTTCTTTTGATCCAAAACCTGTAACAAAAAGACAAATACCCAAGAAAACGTAAAATATAACAAAAGAATAACAAGATTCGTTCAATCGGACTTATTAAGATTTGATCTTAGACCTAATTCTAATTTTAAACTAGCAAATATTTAAAAGATGATAACAATATTGAGAGAAACTGGGACTCAGGATTTCACCATTTTTCATATTCATGTGATTCATATATCAATTCTAGACAATTATAGCTCATATAAAAGTATTGACTCTGATTCTTTGCCAAAAATAGATTTTTAAAACACTGATTGTAAATCCTAAGCATGGACCATCAAAACACTAAAGATAAGCATGATCCATCAAATTAAATGATAACAAATATTAAGAAAAATCATAAATCAAATTAAATTAATGTAAAAAGTCATTAAAAAAAATTAATTATAATTACCACAATCATGAAATATGGCTTCCTCCACCGTCCAAGTGATGGGATTTAACTCATCATGCTCAAAACACTCTCAAAAGATAGAAAGATGGCTCAAAAGTGCTTGAAAAAAAGAAAAAAAAATACAAGAAAGAACTGATCAACTGAGTAGAACGATTAAAATGATTGAATGAATAAACGACTCCTTCCGTTAGCAGTGAAAGAAACACAGACTTAAAGTGTATTAAAACCCTAAATTGTTACATGAACTATTCACAAAACCGTTACAAAAGGTGTTGAAATTAAAAAAAATAAAAAAAAATAATGACAGTTTTGAGGAGCCTTATGTTCTTCCTCTTATTCTTCCTTTCTTCACGAGCAGAGTTGCAGAGATTTTTTTTAGCTTTCTGGCAGAAGCCAGCCTCCCTTTTTGATGCTAACCCTCGATCTCTATTTATACTTGAACAACAAATCTCGTCAATAACTCTTCCAAATCCTTGAATATCTTCTCCAAATCGGTTTTTTTTAATGAAAGTAATCCCGACCATATATTCTCGATCTGATTTTTGCCTTCAATTGATTTTCGACCAAACTTGTGATGCCTTTTCCTTATCAAAAACTCGAGACAAAATCGCACAGGGTATTTCCCATGTTTCAAATTAACCCCAAATATCTTTCTTCCCTGTTTTATTTGACGTGAGAGAATATCTCACAAGATTTGGGATCAAGTTGTGTTTAACAGTTATACGACTCTTGTATGTAAATTAAGAGAATATAATTTTCTTAAAAGCCTTACAAGTTCTAAAAAAATCAATTGGCAAATCACGCAAAAGCTTCCCAGACCGAGAGAGATATTATCCCGCCAATTTTTGAATTTGGAAGAGAGTGGGTGCCTTTAGTAAAATTCCTTGGATGCCTTTATCCAAAATGAGGGTGCTTTTGATATTTTTTAGTCAATTTTCCTATGATTATTTATTCTTCCAAAAATATCTAACAAACACAATAAAATGACAATATTAATACATGAACTAAGTAATGGCATTATAAGTATGAGATTAAATAAGACACATAAATGTGTCTATCATTTCTTTATTGCCACTTGCTCTTTGGCGATTCACTTGCATCATCACACCTACCCAAACACTTATTTCTTTGTTGATTATATGAAAGAGACATGACAACCCGGCGAAGTTACGCTTATTAAATATATCAAAAAATATCCTACAAAGCGTTACATGGGCTTGATTAACACCATTGATAGCATCAAGCGTACATGATACATATCCTTTGCAGATAATCTATCTTCTAGGAGATTAAACCTTGGACCCCGATGCTTTGATGAACCTTTTCTTGATGCAGTATTTTGTGTTTGTGAAGAGCTAACTATTTTTTCCAATTTCTTTTGAAAAGAGGTTGAAACTAAGAGTTTTAGATGGAAAGATTAAGATTGTAGTGAAAGAAGAAGAGTTTTTGAGTGGAGAATGTAGGGCTGCACAACGGGCGGGCGGGTCGGTTTTGGGGTAAAACCAACTACCAACCCGTCTAGAGGCGGGTTTTGATATTCAAAACCGTATACCAACCCGTCCACAGGCGGGTCGGGTCGGTTTCAACCCGAGGCGGGTCAGGCGGGTTCGGTTTATTTCGCGGGTTAACCCGTGGCAGATAGAAAAAAACTGGCAGCAAAAAACACTAAAAACAGACACTAAAATCAGAAAAAAAAAAAAAAAAAAAAAAAAAAAAAAAAAGAAAGAAAAG
>JAJJMC010030606.1:2091417-2188844 GCA_023531435.1 Papaver californicum
AAAAAAAAAAAAAAAAAAAAAAAAAAAAAAAAACAAGAAAGAAAAGGCAGATAGAGATTGAGTTGATGAATCACCCATTAAGCCTCCTAAGAAACAGCATAAAACACCAAATATCGTCAAAATATAATAACAAATACAATTATACAAGGGATATACACTAGCCACAAAAACAAGGATTAATTTATTTTCTTTGCTTTCTTATCATTTGTATGGAGTTGAATCTATATCGTTATCTTAGAAGTTCATGTGGCAATTATAGAACTTGAAATGGTAAGATTTTTAAATGATTTCTGAAAATTTTAGTTTGGAATAGTCTGTCTTTGGAAATTTGTGTAGGCTTCGTTACACAATGAAAATGAGTGATTTTTAGCTCATTTGAAACTAGAAAGAATAAGCTAACACAATAAAATTTTAAGAAGATACAGTAAGGTTTATAGCTATGTTAAAAAGACTCATCAAAAACAGAATAGGAATCCCGTATTCAGAAAATGCAGTTTCGGCAGTTTGAAATCAAAAATTCGTACAAAAATCATTTCTCAATGGAATTCAGAAATTTTGGTCTTGTTTGAAAGCTGAGAGAGTCCTCTTTGGCATAAAAATAATAGGGAAGGGTATTGAAGTACAGGTCAGTGTGAAAACATCTTGACAAAACAGTACAACAACACAGGTTCAGAATAAACGGGTTAAACGGGCGGGTTTGAGCGGGTGCTACACTAAACCCGTAAACCGACCCGTGGTGACCGGGTTTTAAATTTTCAAAACCGTATACCAACCCGTAGCGGGTCGGTTCGGTTATAAAACCCGCGGTTTTGTCGGGTTCGGTTATAAAACCCGCGGTTTTGTCGGGTTCGTGTCGGTTCCTGTGCAGCCCTAGGAGAAGGTGTGATTCTGGAGTTGGAATTGTTGGAATTTATAGTAGTTGAAATGAGATCCGTTAGATGAAAGCCGTTGAGATTCGACCGTTGTCGAATCGACCTGAACCACTCGGCCCAGGATAGGTCGTGGCTCGTCTCATCTCAGATTGAGTCGCTCGTCTCAAGTTGAGTTGATCGACTCAACTTAAGACGCGATGGGAAAACCTCCCCAAATACCAATTTGACAACCCATTTTTTGGGTTTTCCCATCCCACTATGGGTATATATTTAGAAAACTGGCTAACATACCATATCCACTAGCTTTGCTCTAAAGAAAAACATGGTCCACTCCTCTCCTTCCAGCAAAATCCTTGTGCGTCTCTTTATTGCATGCAGCTCGATCTGAATCATAGACGAGAAACAACTGTGACTTCCGTGTATTTACAAAAATTATAATCAAATAGGAAGAGAACAAACACCTTTACCAAATTTGAGATTCTAACAAGTAACATTACCTAAATCAACAGTGAACTCATGTATATGAGAACCACCTTAGTCGGATGCTTGGAAAACTACTGTATACTAGATAACTGTTGGGGGCTAACTGAAAGCGTCCTAAAAAAACTTGAACAAAAGTTTTATTTAACTCGACGTCCACAATAGGTTGTCTAAATATTGAAGAAAATAATATCAGTCATCTCTTTAACTGGGCTAAAAAATCACGTGGGAATGGCATGCTTCGAAAAAATGATGGATCCTAAGTGTTATTGAATTGGAGGGTCCAATTTAATGCTAAATTGATCTTGATATTACTTCCATGTGCCAATGGAATGCTTTGCGAAAACGACGGAATATATGTGTCATTATTTGCATCTTACAACGGTTTATTTTAGTCGCAAAAGTATATCAGGTCGAATCTTGATACCTAACCCGGATACCCGTCGTTCCACCCGAATTTATCTTCTTGTTCACCCAAATTTATGTGTGTGTTATAATAGTGAATTCCTTCAAATTGATCATCTTTTATTGTATAAATCAGTGATTCCTTCTAATTCTGGGTATTGATATCAATTGAATTATCATTGTTTTAATTTTTCTAGTTTGACTGATTTAACAAAAATTGAAAAGTTAATTTTGTTCAATTCTAAATTAATTGACAATAAATTCATATGATTCTTCAATTAAAACGATATTTTGAGAAATTGAAACCTTTCGGTGTTGTATTTGTTTATGTTTAACATAAATTAAATACCAAATTTCTTTGATTAGCTCCAAAGCGATCAAATTTCGATCAAATCAAAAACATTGATAGAAAAAAGGACCACGAAAATGTATCTGACAAAATACAATCAAGTCTCCATATAAAGGACTTCTTTCGACCGTTCATTAATGAAGGATTTAAATTTTGAGCTACAGATAGAAGAAAAAAATAAACAAGTAACAAACCAATGGTGAAGTATACGCCTAGAATTGCACTGTAAGAAGCTAACACCTCAATCCAAGTCTCGAATTGCACTGCAAGAAGTTAAAACCTCAAGAAATTGATAATAAGTAGAAAAAATAATTGAGGGTTACAAGTACCTCGAAGTTGGATATCAACCTTACTTGAATCAAATACAACGTTGCTCTGCCAACATTCACTTCAGTTTGTTGTTGATCCACTAATAACTAGTAATATTTCACACAAAATTTTACAACATACATATCTTAAGGATCAATTAACCAACCTTCGCTTCACCACCTTAAAGCATACGAAAACCTAGATAAATTGAGGCCTACTCCAATTATTTGAGGCCTAGATGAGGGGATAAGGGGTTTCTTAAAAGGGTGAAATTACTAAATTACGCTCTATTAAAACCTAATAATACTCTAATCTATTTTCATTTCCATCAAAAATTTATCACTTTATCAACCGATATTTTTTTCAAACTAAAACATCGTTGATTATCGACGATTCAGAAACCAATTAATATTTTTTTCTTTTTATATAACAACTATGGAAAACGAGTAAAGCATCCCAGTATAAGTACTCAACCCAGTGGAAGTGATCCAGGAATTACGAAAGCGATTCGACATAAACAATAGAAGAACAAAACGGTTACGGAAGACAAAGAAACTCTAAGCGCAATACAAGTAAAACAAATAGGTCAAATCAGATACTTTTTTATCAACCCATTCCTCTTAATTAGTTTTTATCAACATGCTTACACCCAATAATTAAAAATTTTGAAATTTAGATTTTCTATGTTAACCATAATCGGTGGATTTTCATGTTCATATTAACTGATTTCTATAATAATAAGTCAATGTTCATGCCCACGTCGACAGATTGTTTTTGATATCTTCGTGGATGTAGATGTATCGTGATGACCAATTGTAAACTTGGAAAACCTAAATTTACTTGAATTTGATTGTTGTTTATCGTATATTGTCATATTCTCTAGGGAAAAGGGAAAGCAAAATCAAGTGGAAAAGAGATTGAAGAACAAACATGATCTTGCTTCTCCTACGAGTATGTAACCTCATCGAGATGGCGGTAAGAATTTGGATGCTAAACACCGTAGAGGATATTAGGTAAAGCTAAAGTGGTCTCCATCAATGAACCAACTCAAGTGGAGCTGTCAATTGAATAAGAATCCGAATCCGTTACAGAAACTGATAATATCAAGTGAAGAAGAAGTTGATTAAGAAGAATGGGATAAAGAAGAACAATGAGGAGGTAAAACAATAAGGACATAAAACCAACGATGCAAAGAAACCAATGAAGAAGAAAGGGGAATACTTTCCAAAGACTACGTTGATGTTACCTTGCGGCGTTGATGATCTTATTCATGGGTTACCCGGTGATGGAGGAGAGTTGTTATAGGGGTCAAACACACTTGGGTTGCTACCGTCTGTGCAACCATAGTAATTATCCCAACATTATGTTATATATTCTACTTTCATTTAAGTTATCATGCACTTTCTAATTTGTCGTGATATGTTATTTAGGATCACACTGATGTCGTGCGTCTTCTTAAACACCAATCGTCAGTGAGTAAAATGATTTTATGCCTAATGTATGAATAAGAACCCCACGTTATCCAGTTCATAGATGCTTCAGTGTTATTGACTGCTATAAAAAAATCGTTGGTTGGATATGAAAAATCCCTTATTTCTGCCTACCGGAAACTGATACTTTGCATTTTCCATTTGGAAAAATAACAATAACTCCAAATGATGCATAGGAGGTAAAACCATGAAAGGACTCGACTATGTGAATGAGCTCAGTTGGGAAAAGATTTACAATTTCATTTCGAGGGTGTTTGGTTGGGATGAGAAGAAGAATAAGTTGAAGATGCTAGTAGCTAGTCATAAGCAGAGAATATTGAATCTTAAGAGCTTAAGGGACCATTTCTCGGGAATAGGGAAACTTCGTAAAAAAGATGAGTTGATTCCAAAGTGTATCACTGCTACAACCACCGCATATATTCTTTATATCTTGGGATCTTTTATCTTCCATGACGTTTCTGGTTCTCGTGTGAACGCCAACTATATACAGCTAGCTGAACTAATAAACAAAGTTCACGACTACTATTGGGGAAGTGGGTGCCTTGCATACTTGTTGAACGAGATGAGAAAGTGTATTAGGGTAGACGGGAACCAAGCCGCGGGGAATATGGCTCTTTTACGGGTAATTCAAGTAGTGCAGTTATTGTATTTTGTTTATCTTATTGTTTAATCTTCTCACATACAATCCTATATTGATGCAGGTGTGGATATACTTGCATTTCCTAAAGTTTGCTAAAAGGGCCCATGTGAACAACAAGTGGAACGATATTTTTTTTAAACCGATACTACTTCAACGGTAAGTCAAAGAGTTTATAGAAGTAATTTCTGGATTTGAGACATAAATTGGACAACTTGACGACAACATATGTTGTCATTGATCCTTACAAGAAAGAAGTAGAGGAAATAAGGATGATTGGGTGCGAGGAACAATATTATTTTGGACTTCTGTTTTACCGCAAAGGATATGTCATGTTCAACCCGACAAGAGAGGTGAGACAATGTGATGTTGTATAAGATATCCCCACGAACTCTATTCAACACAAGTATAAATTGAAACAAGCCTATTTTAAGTCATTTGATAAAGAAATCGTAGTTGTTCACGATTCTTTACCATCATCCGGGGATTGGGAAGAAAGAAGGTACTGCATAGTTCAAATGGGTAGGTCTCCGAAAACAGATGATGAGGTATAACCTGATTACATGGAGTAGTACAACAACGTTTCACATATTCATATGATATGAATAGACGGGAGTCCCTTAATCAAGGAACGTGATAGAGCTCTCGATGTTCTAGTAAATATTATTAGTCTCTAAGGTTTTTTAAGGTTTTGGCATGATTTTCTAAATGTTTGTTTTTTGAAATGTAAACAGAGAAGACAAATCACATATCTGATCAACAAAGCAAACACATGTTTGGGAAGAGGAGAAAATGTTAAGTAGAATGAAAGGAAGATTGCAGAATACAACAGTCTGGAAGATGAACAAGTTGGTAGAAACGAGGACGAGGTGGTCTTGGTGGGCTTCGTGGTCGTGGTAAGCGTAATGTTGATGAAGATTGTTAGAATTAAAACATGTTAGGTTTGGTAGTATGGATGAATTTGGTTGGTTTTAAAAATGTTGTGTTTGGCTAAAACACGACCAAAGAACTATAATTTCGGCCAACATTGCAAGTATTTTGGTAGCTTTTTAAGCTACAATAGTTCGATAGGTACCTGAATAACGATCTATTATAGTTTTTGGAAGAAATAACAAACTTACACTCGGTCTATATGGCCATACGTATCAACCGATTCTGGGGAAAACATGCCAGAAGTTTTTCAGGATTACAGAATTCGTTGATATATGCATTCATATCGACTAATTCTTTGAGCCTGAGAAAAAACCAATTTTTTTGTTGGTATTTAGGTTACAATCGGTCATTGTGGGAAACCATATCGACTGATTCTAGTAAGAGGAATTTTCAACTATTTCTGGTTGTTTTCAGGCTACAATCAGTTGATGTGGACATCCATATAAACCGATTATTATTAGAGGAAATACCAACTTTACAGTGATTTTTTAGTCTGAAATCGGTCGACATGGAAATATATATCGACTGGTTGTAACAAGGCAATTTTTTCAAAAAAAAATTAGCCACAATCGGTCGACGTAGACATATATATCGACCGATTATGCCAAATAATTTCACCTTTATTTGAAATTTACAAAAAAACTAGCCGTTGGATCTTCCTCTGTATAAGGATGACCTCTATCCCATACCCAATTTGTCCCAAACTTGCATCTTTTATTCGCTCATATTTCATTCACTACTAAAATAGGATCTGAAAAAATGGCATGGGAACCGGAAGAAAATATGGAGCTTGTTAAATCGTTTATTTTTGTTTCCCACGAACGTCAGAATGAAATTTATTCTTTTTTTTTTTTGAAGAGAGTTAAAGAATTCTTTTATGAGCGCATCGGGAATCATAAACATCGTAAATAGAGATACTTAGCGTTTAGATTGGACAACATTAAAAGGGATATACTAGAGTTCTATAAAATTAGAAAAATAGTTACCGACCAAAATACCCAAGCTTCTCATAGAGAGAAAGTGAGTAATTTGACATGTGTATCCCTATCTCATCGTTTGAAATTTGATATTTGCATACTAACATGTATTATTTAATTTCAGATTGAATGATTTAATATTCTATGGTAAATACGAAATGGGAAAAAATATATTCATGCACGCCAGGAAAAAATGTTCATGCATGCGAGGGAATATAATGTATTGAGCAAACGTGCTTGGAGGTTCATTAACGATGTATTAATATGCGGGATTCAATACTATGCGTACTAAATTATATAATGCGTTGATTTCCTAAACTATGTAATGTTCATTTCCTAAAACTATGAATGAAGTTTTTCTTCATGAAAGTGTAGCACAATGGGTTAATAAGAACATCCACATCTTCCAACTCGGCTTGTATATACAGCAACATCCACTAATTCATTGTGTTTTTCGTGATTGAAGAACACCAACCCAGAATCAGCATATGTGAGTCATCGTATCCACCGATTCTAATTTGATGTTCTTAATAAAAAAAATCATGTTCTAAAGTTTCATTTAACATTAATTAATTTCACAACTAACATAATTAATTAACAACTAACACAATAAATTAACACTAATTAATCAGTGGTGCATTAGCCATTAATAAAAATATGTGGATAAAGTGTTTTTTTTGAACTAATTCAAAATGACCCTGTTTCAACTTATTAAATATGCCTCAAATAATTGAAGTAGACCTCAAACTATCCAAGTAAGAAAAGCATGAAACAACTGAAGGGAATGTTGGTGCATAATGTTAAACTGTTCAACAGTTCAAGTATCTACCATTCACATTGTTAAGTACAATAATTGAAGTTGTAGAGGATGTTGGTTTCTTTAAAAATATACGGTTTTAGAAGTATATGCAATACAATGAAAATATTTTACACAAAACATATATACACCCACGAATTTTTTATCAACCCTGCGCCTGTCTTTGTCTGTTTTAGTTCCAATATAAAAAAAAAACAGGAAATGACAAAAAGAACGAGAAAGGTTACCTTACTTCCAAATTGCCTTTTGTTCACCATGCCTAATTTTGCATTTAAGTGTCTCCATTGCACTTGTGATATCATGGACCAGATAATATTTCATAAACTTAATCCAATTTGGATGAGACAATTGGAATTTATAAGACAACATCTTACAGTAAGGATAATTAACCATTCTTTGGTTACACCATCTTTAAGTATAAAAGCAACACTAGGCCCGTTGAATGGGTATAGGAATAAAATTTCATTCACCTGTAAAAATAAAAGCTACCAGTTAAAAATTAAACAACAAATATATCCCAGACCTATGGATGATAATTAAAGAATCTTTGTCCCTCTAAGGTTCTACTTTCAGCTGAAAGTGCAGCAGATGTGCAAAACTAAGCAAGATAAACAGAATAGCCATATTAATCCACTCTATAGAAATACAAATACAACCCAAAATTATGTAAATTTATCACATGAAAAATAAGTGTAAAGACATGGATAGAGAAAATGGTGAAGGAAAAAGATTCAATTCTGATTAAATGAATAAAACAAAGGTACAATCCTTATATAAAAGGCAATAAACATTACAACTCATAGTCAGGCAGTAGCCGACTGTTATATCAAACGAAATCTAATAACATAAAATGTAACCGACTGCCACACTAGACAATTATATAGCTAAAAATCTAAAGATACACTTTGTCTGGATAAGGACAGCTAATAGAATATAGTCTATCTAAAACTTATCATCCCCCCTCAAGATAAGTTATACTTATAAAAGAAATCACACTCACCTTGCCTCGCATAAAATCAAACCTGGAGCAATTCAATCCCTTGGTAAACACATCAGTTATTTGCTGACCAATGGAGATATAGTAAACCTTCAAAGTCATAGATTGAATCAACTCTCTGAAGAAGTGGTAATCTATTAACACACGCTTTATTTGACTATGAAGAACTAGATTAGAAGCAAGAGCAGAACACTTTTGTTACCACATCCAATGAAAGGAGAAGAAAAAAAGAAAAATACCCAAATCTTTAAGAAAAACATAAACCCATAATACTTTTGTGGTTGTATGTGCCAATGACATGTATTTTGCTTCTGTTAAACTCCTACAACAATGGGTTATTTTTTGGATGACCATGAAATAAGAGTCATGCAAAACAACAAACATAAACCACTAGTTGATCTTCTATCGTTAGGATTCCCATCCTAATCAGAATCAAAATAAGAAGACAATATAGTTAAACCCTTTTGAAGAACAATACCAAAATCCAAAGTTCCTCTTAAGTACCTACGTATCCTTTTGGTTGTAGTAATATAAACTGTAGAAGGCTTACTCATATGTTGTCATAGTTGGTTTATTGCATATCATATTTCAGGTCTTGTCCAAGTAATGTATTGTAATGCACCAACCAAAGACCTAAACTCAATAGGATCTGACAATAGTTCACCATCATTACAACTCATTTTGGTATCTGCAATTGCAGGAGCAAGGTTTGATACCCAGCAAGTTGGTCTTGTTTAGGAGGTCCATAATGTGTTTTGATTGTGACAAGTACATAGCATTGTCATTCCTCTTGACCTTAATACCCAAAAAATAATACAAATTGCCAAGATCATTAATCGGAAAAGACTCACTTAATTGATCAATAACTGAGTTATAAAAAGAAACAGATGATCCAATAAGGATGATCATCAACATACATTGGGGCTATAGTGATTTGAGAACCAAATCTGTGAATAAAGAAGGAAATGTCTGCAAGAGAGGAAGTAAATCCAATAGTAATCAAGGCATCCATTAGCTTCTCATACCAGGATCTATGAGCTTTCTTGATTCCATGTATGGTTTTATGTAGTTGAGAAACCCCATTTGGATTATTTTATCAACAAAAACATGTGGTTAAGACATATACACTAATTTTTGTAGATCACCATTTAAAAAGGCATTATTAATATCTAATTGCTTGAAAAGCCAATCATTGTTAATTGCAAGAGATAAAACCAATCTGATTGTAGTTGGTTTTACAACGTGACTGAATGTATCAGTATAGTCTAGCCCCTCTTATTGATCATAACCTTTAGCCACAAATATGGATTTGTATCTCTCTATTGTTCCATGTGGATTGTGTTTAACCTTGAACACCCACTTGCATCCAACTAAATTTTGACTAAGAGATGTATCAACAATAGTCCAAGTACCAGCCTTGCATAAGTGCACCATATTTATTAGTTGATGTAGTCATCCATTTCGGGTCTTATGATCTTGAGTAAAAGAGTAGGGAATAATGGTGTAATACTGACCATAAAGGATGAAGGTAATGCATACTTGGTTGAGAAATAGATTTTGGGCTTGTCATCCTTAAACCTGGTTTGCATTGTATGAGTTGATGGTACAGAAACAACTGAAGCATTGGAGGCTTGCACATCATGAGTAATAGGTGTAGAACTGACAATTAAAGATTCTGGTACAAAGGTATTTTTGTCAGAAGTAGCTTCAGGTGCAACAATATTTGATGAAACATAATTAAAGTCTGACTGAAATAATGATTTGGTTGTAGAGGCACTGGTGATATTGTGTAATTTGAAAGCCAATAAAGGAAATAAAGATTCATCAACTTGAACATGTCTAGAAACAAATACTCTTCCATTCTGAGATTCACAATATTTGTAACCTTTATGAATAGAAGAACATCCTAGAAAATGGATAATTTGCTTCTAGGCTTCATCTTTGAAGAAGTATAAGGTCTTAACCAGGGATAACAAGCACGACCAAACACCCTAAGAGAAGTATAGTATGGATAAGAACATATAATTTCTCATATATAGAGGGGGAAAAGAAAGAAAAGATAAACTAGTTGCAGGTAGTTTATTGATCAAATAGTTTGTTGTTATGAAAGCATCAACTTGAAAGGAATATGCAATATTAGATTAAAGTAACAAAGTTCTACCTACATCAACAAGACGTCTATCTTTTGATTCTACTATTACATTTTGTTCAGGAGTATGTGCACAACTAAACTAATGTTGAATACCATTAAAGTCTAAAAAAAGATTTAAGTTCAGAAGCAATTAATTCACCTCCTCCATCTAGTCTTATCACTTTAATCTTCAAATAAAAAAAGTTATCAACTTGTGAAACAGAAACACATCTTTGAAATCATATTTTCTTATTAATGTGAATAATTATTTAACGACCAGCAGAAACAAGTTGAAAAGGTCATGATTCTAAGAATCAATAAACCAAGCAATAACAATTTTAGTAGTATTTTTATCATAATAATTAATGAATTCATAAGGCCTATAAATAGGCTACATTCTTGGAAAATAATAAAGTAATAATATTCCTAAAAATACTACTGTTAGCGATATAAACTTCTAAACAAATAAATACTTAAAATATTTTATAATTAAATACCTAATAAAACTATTATCTCTAAGAATATACATTTACCCTTTGCTTTGTTCTTCCATTGGACTTCCGTACTGACAACCTATGCTTATTAGCCAAGGTGGCTTCCATAATCTTGAGAGACTTTACCCATATAATTACCGAAGTACACCAAATATGGATATGTGAGGTAATGCATCAACATTGCCATGGTTCAGAGGACATGGTCTTATCAGAAGATTCAGCAAAACTTGCTGAAATCATCAATGATGTTACAATAAATTTTTTAACCTACAATGGGAGGAATCAAAACTGGTTCCCCACAGGTCTATATGAAATAGCTACAGTGGCTTATTTGACATGTTATAAGAAAGATAAAAGAAAGTTTGTGTGACTTGCCAAGAAGACAGTCATTACAAGATACAAAATATTTAGACAAATCAAATGACATAAAATGACAAATTCTTTAAAGAGACTGAAAAGAAGGATGCCCAAATCTTTTGTGAAGAATGTCAACATAAACTTTGACAGTGGATAAGGGTGTAACAGTTGATGTTGAAGATAAATGTGTTGGTTAAAGTCTATTTCTATTCTGCCTTTGAAAATTTCTCTTCTTATAGTTGAGATCCTTTATATAAAATACATCACACTCAAAAGTAATGCTACAATTATTATCCTTGGTAAATTTATAGATAAAATAAAATTTTGTGTGAAGCAGTAGGCACATGCAAAACGATAGGTAAATGAATTTTATGATTCATCAAAAAACAAGAAGAATTTCCAACATGAGTAATATGCATTGTTTTACCATTTGTAGTAACTATATGCTCATTTCCATTGTATGATTGAAAATTTGTGATATACTATGAAACATCAGAAGTAACATGGTTTGGTGCACCTGAATCAACATACGATGGATTCTCACCAAGTATGTCAGAAGAGGCTTACATAACATGAAGATTAAGAGGAGTAAGTTTCCCTTGATATGCAAAGTTCATCCTCTGGTTACACTCAATAGCTCAATGACCAAATTTAAAACAAACCCAACAAGTTCGTTTGTCAGGTCTTGATGAAGGAACAAATGTAAGGATGGAATGGATTTGTAGGCTGAGATTTCATTGGAAATGATGTAAAAAATGAAGTTTGTGGAAGATATATAGGTGTAGATGGAGAACTAGTACCAGATCCCAATCTTGGACCATAATTATGACAATAAGAAAATATTCTTGGTGTAGGAAATTGAGATTAAGAATGAAATAGTGGAAAAATATTGTGAAAATATATGTTGTTTCTAAAGGCAACAAAATATTTTGACTCATCAGAAGAAATTTTACTTTAAGATTTTTATGCTAAAATGATTTCCTCACTAACTAAGAGACTATGTAGTTATCTAATAGTGCTAAAAGGACTACGAACTCTAATAGAAGTATATAAAGAATCAAAAACATATGATAAGCCATTAAGGACACTTACCAACATCTCATTATCACTGGTCGGAGATCTAGCAGCAGATAAAAAATCAAATATTTTCTTGATTTCATTTAAGAAAGTAGAGATATAGGAATTATCGTGTTTGATGAAAGATAATTTCGTACGAAGTTGAATTACATGTGTAGAAGAAGTAGCTGCAAATCTTTTTTCAATTGAATCCCACGTATATTTAGAGGTAGTTGGTCCAGCAATATAAGAGATCAAATATTCAAAAATTGTACTTTGAATCTATAAATGAAGAGTTTTATCTTCATCAATCCACTGAATGAAAACCGGATTAACAACACCAATATTTTCATTAGCTTGAGATGTAAATTTATAGGACAGGTGTAAAACCATCCACCAATTTATAGACCTTGAATTTCTTTAGTAACAGAAGAAAGAAATCTTTCCAATTCAAGTAGTTATGATTTTGAAGCTTAACTGGTATAATATTATGAATCGTGTTTAATGGAACTTTAAAGATGTTTGATTTCATATCGTATCCACATTTTAAAAAAAAATCAGAAGAAAATTTCCAGAGATTTAATGGCGGAAACGAATAAGTAAAGAGTATAGGTTATCATGCTCTTTATAGTTCTGACACCATTAAGAAAATGGTGGAGGATAAAGATTCAATTCCTAATTAACTGAATAAGATAAATGTACAAGCCTTATATATAAGGCAATAGACATTACAACCCATAGTCAGGCAGTAGCCGACTGTTATATCAAACGGAGATCTAATAACAAAAAATATAATTAAATATTACACTAGACAGTTATATAGATAAAGTTAAAGACACATTGTATCAGGATAAGGACAGCTAATAAAAGAGAGTGTATCCGACAATTATCAAATGGAAATCTATCAGTGTTATGCAAACATATCTAGAGGGTTTATCAATTGTAATCATGATCTTCTTAATGAAATTATAATGAATTTAAAACTCACAAAGTAGCAAGGAAAAAAAACACTCGATATCAATGGTAATATTTTGGAATTTTTAATTTGGGAAAATTCCCTGGTGCAGCCCTACTGTTACTTTTTAAGGATCAACTCTATACAAGTAACTCTAAGAACCAAAATGTCGCAGTGTGGGTTGTACATGGTATGATATATACCGTAAAACCGCACGTACCATACCGTTTAAGCCTAAACCGAACTGTATCATCTATCCAATGGTTTTAATTTTGTTGAAACCGTTGATCTTGATTTGGTTTTTGTTTGGCACAAAATCAAACTGAAAACCCGTTGATAAAACCGTTAATATTAGCCATTAAATTTTTTCATTTATAAACATTAAAATATAACCTAACTTAATTAGTTCCCCTTTCATTCACTCTTTATTTCAATCATTTCATTTTATTAGTTGTACTGTGGAAGTCTATTCTCGTAAAAGATAATATTAAATTTAATCAATCAACATCAACTCTACACTGTATAAACAAAAACAGTTTTATTATTCTATTGTAAACAAAAACAGTTTTATTCTTCTATTGTTTGTTTATAAATGATAATATCAACGAGATTCCATATAGATACTCATTAAGAAGTGTATACAATGACAGACTTTTCTAACAATGCACGAGACATGAATTATAGATATTTATTGTGATTCGTGTATACTAAATAATAATATTATTTTTATTTTAAAAAACCAACTACTTTTAAAATATCAATGATTTTATACCGAACCGTCTTGGCTTGATACTATTTCAGAAACTTAAAAACCATTATCCCTGATTTTGATTCTAGTTTTATCTAGAACCGTCCTAAACTATACCATGTCCAGCCGTGGGAATATGGTATTTATCATTTGCCATTCCGCTTCCTCACAAGTCACAAGGTTAAAATGGTACTTGAACTCTCTCTTTATTTCCTAATGAGCCCTTTTCTTTGCTTCACCGTCGAAGGGAGAAATGAGGTTTTGATCATCCCTGATTTCTCCGTTAACTCGTTACAAACCCCATAAAAATCAAAAGCAAAATCCCCAAAATTTATTGAACTTACAGAAGAATTAAGAAAACGATAAATAGAGAAAAAAATGGTAGATTCAAGACAAAATGGTGGTCAGAATGATGAAGATTATAATACTAAACTCTATAATCCATACAAAGACTTACAATTACCAATGCAACAACTTTACAAGTTACCCACTTCACCTGAATTTCTCTTTCAAGAAGAATCTGTAGCTCTTCGTAGATCTTGGGGTGAAAATTTGACCTATTATACTGGTTCTGGTTATCTTTCTGGAGCTATCTTTGGTGCTGGAAAAGGTTTTATTGAAGGTGTGAAAGCTTCTGAACAAGGTAGTCTTTTAGAAAGGGTTTATCTTGGGGATTTTCATTTGGGAGAAATCAAAAATTTAATCTTTTCATTTTATCTCTGAAATTTTCATAATTTCAGTGTATAATTTTAAGGGAAATGCTTTTCATTTTGTACAGGTGATACTTTGAAGCTTAAAATTAATCGTATCTTAAATGCATCTGGTCACTCTGGCCGGAAAATCGGAAATCGAATTGGTGTGATAGGATTAATGTATGCAGGAATTGAAAGTGGAATAGTTGAACTTAGAGATACAGATGATGTGATTAATAGTGTTTTGGCTGGGCTTGGAACTGGAGCTTTATTTAAAGCCGCCAAGGGTGTGCGGTCTGCTGCAGTTGGCGGTGCAATTGGAGTGTTAGTTGTGGGAGCTGCAGTTGCTGGGAAACAAGTGGTCAAGAGATATATTCCAATCTAGGGTTTGTTCTTCTTCTCCTTACTGGTTTATTGTAGGTGCTCTTTTGTTAAATTGGTCTTCGATGATAACAATAATTTTTTTTCCCCTTGTAATTGAGGAATGGTTAATATGCTGAATAATCTATATTAGGGATGAACATTGTATGATCCATTTTTTGTTGAGAGCCATAATTTTGGCATATTGTGAGTGATACATCTACATGTAATCCTTTCACTTCTCCATTTATTTATGAAATCCCGATTTCAGTATTTCCATTCAACGATTCAATACTTATCGCGACTGTTTTTCATCTTGGGTTTGCTTTTCCGATACATATCTCTTGCACTTGCTGTAGAAATTCCATCTTTTTCTTCTCTCTTTAAGTCTTTTATAACTTTGGTGAAGTGTTTATATATCGAACATTGGATGTTGGAGCTAAGTGCAATCATGTGAGCATTTTTGTGGTTATGTCAAACTCATTCGTGTATCCTTCCTTGTTGCTTGTGTAACTTGTGTTTCACTACTCACTGTTTAGTATTCAGTTTACTGCATTTCAACTGATGTCTGGTTCAATGAATTGTTTTCCATTTCCATGCTTCCTAGTTTCGAACTTACCGGTGCAAACTGTCCAGTCTATATATCACAAGTTTAGAAATATTTTGTTCATCATTTTCCTTATGTTACTGCATGTTTTATTTTGCACCATCAAGGCATCTTGCATGTAAATTTTATTCCACATGATAGTATATCTTCATTGGATAGAAATTCTTTCACAAATAGCTTTCATATTTACTGGAATCAGCCAGCCCATTCAACATTAGTTGGTTGAATGGATCCGAAATTCACCTGTAGGTAAGTGGCTAAGCTGATCCATTATGTGGGACAGTTCTCAGCCTTTCAGTAGCTCTTACAGAGTTACGGCGTTCCTAATTATCTACCTGAATAGAGAAAAAGTTTATTGTTGCTTATAATTATACTTTTGTTAAGTAGTCGTTTTATGATTAATAGCTGAGTTACTAGTAAGCAGCAATTAGATATCTGCGAAACTGGTATTCATATTTACTTGGGGTTCTATTGTGCAATTCCTTTAAATCTTGTTCCTGGATTATGTTCTGTGTTAGCAGGTAGGTTGAATCTGATAAGTGTTTTTTTTTCCTGAGATGATAGGTGCCTCTTCTTCCCTCTTGATCTAAATTATACTTAAAGAGTCCTGGTCAAGGTTCAAAACTTGGGTCAAGCTGTATAGTAATGTGGGTTATTTCTTTAAACATAAGTTGAAGCTTCAATTTGGTCTAACCTGGATATGATAGTACAGCAACTGATTAGGTTTTGTTGATGGTGATGATAAAAATTTAATGCTTCTGATTTAAACCTCTATAAACTTGAGTTTTCGGCTACAACTAAATGTGTTAGAAGAGTTAGCTCCGGTTGAAATTTGAGAAATGTTTCGAGTTCTTTTGTAGGGTTTCTTGTTTCCTTTATTACTCCAGTATGCCAAGATGTTCCTTTGACAGCAATTTTTTTAAGCCTTCTAAGCTGAAAATCTTTGGCTCTCCCAGTAGTATTTCATGATAACATATGATTCACTTTTGTTCACATGCAAATTATTCTGTTACATGAGTAAGACTTAGGAGAATGTGAGGACTTTATCAAGTCAGTGGAAGCTTGGAATTATGAATGTGTTGCACAGAGGTGCTAAAAGACTACAGAGTTTGGGATGACAGGCCAGGTCACTTAAATGTCATATATTATAGCAACAAGGTATACTGTTGTTTTTCGTAAACCATAATAGTCTAGTTTTGAGTGTTCTGCTCACCTATTTGGTGTTGCAGTGTTTGTATCCTTTTGGTTACTTGGGTTGACGAAAGTTTTCTCCAATTTAGCAAATGTAAATGAAAAGGAGGAATTGAACAATTACCCCTCACTTTGGTGGGCTTTGGACAATCACCATCCAGGGGTATTTCTTAAGGGTGGGTTTAGTATTGCTTTAATTTTTATGGAAGCACTTTCAAAACATAAGTATAGCAATATTTTTGCACATTTGTGTTTGGTTAAATTTTTGCAAAATGCCATTTATGTAAAGCATTTTGAAAATTTACCAATCTTTAGAAGTCGTGGATGAGGAGCTATTAAAAACTCCAAAAGCAGAAATTATGGTCCCATCTAATTTTAATATATGATTTTTTTTTTTTTTTTATAAGTGACAAAAATTGTAAATAAATCTATATACTATCAATTTTTATTTTATATATTTTATTCTTTAAAGATTATTTTTTTCATTTCAGACCATATTTTATATAACCCTTTCAATTAAATTTTTTAATTTATCAATAATAAAAATAAGACCAAATACAAAATAATTATTTAATTTTAGTTTGATTTTTTGGTTGGAAATTGTATCTATAATAAAAAATAATTAATAAAAATTAAAAAATTTAACAATAATAATAATTATTAGTAAATTTAATATTATATAAATATTTAAAAGTTAAAGATTTAATTATTTTTAAATCCAATAAACTTGAATGAAATTATTTTCAGAGATGTCTGTTTTTATCGTTTGCTACAATAACAATAGTTGAACATGACATTTTATCAAACACAATTTGATCACTTTTTTCATCAGCTTTAACTTTTAGTTTATATTTTACCAAACGTTCAACAACACAGCAAAACACAGCAGAAAAACGCTTTTATAAAACTCACAACTATATCAAACTAAACCTAAATTGCCCCTCAATTTAGTGGGCTTTGGACAATTACCATATGCGGATATTTTTTAACTTGACCGCTTGTAGAGGAGGGTCATATTTTGTTATTCTATTAATACCCTCCCTGTTTTGTTTCTTAAGTTTTCAACGCATGGGAAGATCCAAAAGTAAAGTTAAATTAATCAAACGTAAAATAAGATTGATTTCCAAACAGATTCCAGTGAGAATAACAATCGATTCAATTTTTAGTAATCTCTTTTATCAGTAGCAACAATTGAAGCATTTTTTTTATTTATTTATTTTAAAAATTAGTCGATTTATATTAAAAAAACTGGCTAGATAATTAGGATCAGCTCATTAGAGGTTGCCCCTAGATAAGGATGTGCCTCTAATGTGCGCCCAAATCGCCAACCTCAAACGAAATACATAAGGTGTAAATGAAAAGACCTGGAAAACTGTTGGGCACGCATATGTTGCCTCATTAAAACCTTGATAAAAAAAATCCATAGTGGTAAAACCTTGACCAAGGAAAAAGAGTACAACGCGATACATCCAGAAAGCTATAACAATATTAGAACTACCTAAAAAGATAAAATTACATTCATATTTCTTGAAGATCATAGAAATTTTTCATCCTCTATCGGTACCCAATAAGTTATCTTCTAATGCAGGCAGTATGTATGTGGCCACAAGCCCAATAGGCAAGACTAATAGAAGTGTCATGATGGCTTATACATGATACATAATTCATCCTCTTGGTCATTGAGTATGACTGTTTAGCCTTATCTGCAATCAAGGAGTTATAAGATGAGAATTGTATCTCCAAAGAAATACAAGTTGTTGAGTCACGGTTTATAAAGCCAAAAGACAATACATAACCAACAATGATTTTAGCATCATATTGTTTCGCAGGAGTTTTTCAATGAAAAAAAGTACTCATGTATATTAAACGAAAACAAGACATTATAGTGATAACTAATTAAAAAATCAGAAAAGGCTAATGATAGAAGCGAAACAAGATACAACAAAAAAAAACTACAAAGAAACGATGGTATATTACTGTACAAGAAGACAAAAATTTAAATCCCTTAGCTAACTTTATTTGTTTTCCTTAGTAAAATCTGAGTTCCCTATTGTAGATGACCAACTGAATGTAAAGGATACTGAAAAAATTAACAACTAACTAGCTAAATATAGAAAATTACTTCAATAGTAAGTCAAGATAAGACTCAAAAAAGGTGTCTGTGAGGGTATTAAATCCCTAACACCACGTGTTCAAATACTATGGAAAGAGTATCAGATTATGATGGAAAGAGAAACATTGAAACAAAACTCTTTGATAAGTACTGAAAAAGACATCTGAAACTTTGATAAGTACTGAAACAGATATCTGAAACTGACGGCTTCGTTGCATGATCAACACGCAAGTTGCGGGAAAGCATGACACACAGTACGAAATAGACACATTCGTTGCATGATTGACACACAAGTTGCGGGAAAGCCTGACACAATGAATAGAACTGACAAACATTAATGCATGATGGACACGTCTCAGTTGTACAGGTTGCGAAACAGATAAAGCTAAAGCATGACAAGTCACTTTCAAAAGCCACGCATTGGACATGCCAAATTCTGAAAATAATAATGCCACTTTCAATGGCCACATGTCAGACATGCCATAATCCTAATAAGACCGCAACATTCATCCAAATCCAAAAAAAAAAACTTGAATACAAATCCGCAGAAGAGGTGCGGGTCACCAAGCGGGAAACTAAGGAAAATAAGAAGTACGAATGTCAAGTCTTGCGGGAAATACAAATAAGAATACGGGATAAGCTTCGTTCCAAAGTCTGGATAAAAACTAATAGGTGGAAAGTTTAGATTAGAGGGACCCATGATATTTACTATAAATATCAAACTCCAAAACAGAAAGAAGGGACTGAAAAATTTGGAAAAGGAATAGGATCATAGGAAAAAGTTTAGGTAAGGGTACTGTGTCAATTAATTATAATCTTAGTTCAATGATTCTTTTATAAATTTTACTTGATGCAAATAGCAATTGATCCATTTGTAACATACAATCATGAATAAAAATCATCCAAATTTTTTACTACCCGTGGATGTAGACAATCCGTTGTCGAACCACGTTAAATAATTGTGTTGATTCATATTTCAATTTCTTGTTCTTATTTTTAACATGTACATTATGTTTGATTTGACCTGACTTATGTTTCTGACTCATATGGTTGTGATCCAAAGATCTGATTTTTGGTACTCACAATTTGGCGCTAGAAACAAGGAGGTAGTAAAGAATTTATTCTACATGTCCAAATCTTCATCTTTAAAATCTTGAATCTTGTTATCTTAGAAAACCCTTTTTCCTACATATACTATGATTTTAATTGATATTTCAAATTCTGTATATAATTTCTCTTTGAATTTTTCAATTGAATGTCTATTTTCGATTAAACTGTTAAGTTTATACACAACACCTTTTTAATTGATACCTCTCATTTAAATTAATATTTTTGATTACCTCAGATGTTCTCTTAACTATGGGTTTGAAAACTTTGCTCATAAACTTTCACCAAAATATTATGTTTTAAACAATTTTGCAAAAAGAATTTGGTTTAAAATCAGGGAATTTCTGTGTCTGTAATTCAACCATATTTAGTTGCATATGATGTTGTATCAATTGATTGTATAAATTAAGAATGTTTTGCAGCTGCTTAGTTGTGATTCTCGTCAAAACAAGATAAATAAGTTTTGAACTAAATTTCTGAACTTGCTTCTGACTTGTTTGCAAAAAATGATTTGATGAACCTATGAAACCTGATTTAAATTGGAAATTTGTCTAGATTTTATGTGATATATCAAATTTTAATTAGAGCTAGATTTTTTCTATCAATCAACTTATTTATATATATATATTACGGATGTTAAAATTTTATGAAGCACATATCTCATTATCTGAACTTTTCTTAGAACATCAACAAAGAAATTTCTACAACAACACTAGATTGAGCAAAGAAGTCATTATAATAAACCAAAAGAAATTAGATAAATGGAGACAGTCGCAAACAAAACCGTACAAGAACAAGATGTCGATATAAGAAATTTTGGAAATCAAACAATAGAGACTCTTCCAGAAAGAGAATGGTAGAAGAGTCCCAAGGACAGCAACCCATGGATGCTCAGGCAAACATCCCAGTAAACCAATCAATTAACCAACCACATGAAGAAGCATCAAAAAACAGGATTGACCCCATCAATCAATTATTTGAAGAATTGAATGAAATTCATAAGGCACAAAAAACTTATGCAGAAACAATTGCTCTTTTAACACAAGAAAATCAGATGCTCAGGCATAAAGCCCAACAGGATGCGGAAGCATCTGATACAAGGTTACATGGGCAGGAAATAAGTTCAAAAAGATCTTCAGAAAGCAAAACAAGAGTCAATAGAGATCAAAGAGTGATGATAGTTGAACCAGCACAAAATAGGTTTAATCAGCGGTATGAGTCCGATAAACCATATTTTTATGACTCAAGGCCGCAGAATAACAGGTGGAATAAATATTTTGAGGATTTGGAAGAAATGAGAGAGGAAATAAAGACCTTGAAAAATAAACAAGAGGGAGGACGACTTGAGGAAGTATTAAAAGAGGACAGTAGAACACCATTGGCACCGCACCTTGCGCTTGCATCTATCCCGCACAAATGCAATCTCCCCATCTTTGAATGTTATGATGGAACAAAGGATCCAGCGGCTCACTTAAAATATTATAACTGCAATATAACCCGTTGGGAGCAAAATGATGTTATCATGTGCCGATATTTTCCCTCTAGTTTGAAAGGATCGGCATTAACATGGTACGACAATCTACCAGAAGGATCAATACATACATATGGAAAATTGACCCGAAAATTCTTGGAGATGTACATGTACAATAAACCCGCAAATGCTCGAATGGATAAATTATGTTCCCTTGCGTCTTGGACAGATGAAACAATCCGAGACTACACAGATCGATGGCTGGCAATTTGTCAGGCAATAGGTAATATTAGTCCAGAAATTTCTATTAATTGCTACAAATGGGGAATATTAAACCGCATGAGCCCGCTCTTCGTAGATATTCATGGAGAGGATCCAAAAACTGAAGAGGATCTAAGGGTAATTATTGAGAAATATGCAAGGTTACAAGATATACAAAAACAAAATCCAAGAGAAATTTCTCAACATCAAAGAGTTGCAAACATAACAAATTTTGTTGAACCCGCAACAAGTTCCGGAAAATGAGTTGCGGGTGAAAACCCATATAATGAATTCAAGTGAGGAAAAGCGGATGAGGAAAGAAGGATCAGCCGACAATTTGAGGATCGAGTTTTACTAAGCTCAACACCCCATATTCACAAATTCTAAATGCAATTAAGAACATGCAAGACTTTGAATGGCCATGGACGAAAGGAAAGCAACCACCGCACACAGAAAATTCTAAAGATTATTGTGGATATCATTGTTTTTATCGTCATCCCACAAATAGATGCAAGAATTTAAAATTACAAGTCCAGAAGTTAATTGATGCGGGAGAACTGAAAGAATTCTTTTATTTACCCAATCCTCCACCAAGGCTGAACACAGGGAAAACTGTAAATATTCCGGAGAATAACCGAACCATCAACATGATTTCCTACACAGAGTCAAGTCAATTATCCATGAACGCAGCAATTGATAAGAAGTTGCGTAAAAGAGTTGACAATCATGAAGTTTTTAAAGTTGCGGGAAGAATGACAGAAACGTGGGAGGAATGGATGGCTTCCCCATTAACTTTTTCAGCGGGTGAAGTAGATCAAGAAATTGAGACACACAATGATCCACTGGTTTTCACTTTACCAATGTCTGGATGGAATGTGAAGAAAATCTTCATGGATGGGGGAAGTTCACTTAATGTGTTATTTTATGACACATTCTAAAAAATGGGACTAAAGGACAATCAACTCACACCCTCTTGCTACACTATTTATGGGTTTAATGGGATAACATCAAAGCCAAAAGGAGAGATTTCACTTGATGTCATGGCGGGACCAATAAGCATTTTAAAAAAATTCAATGTAGTAGAGGCACTATCCTCGTATAATGCAATCATTGGCAGACATTGGGTTCACCAATTGAAAGGAGTAACCGCAACTTATCATCAATATTTGCTATTCCCAACACCACAAGGAGAAATGGAAATAAAGGGGGATCAAAATGTTACAAGATCTTGCAACCTCATAGAGACACACATGAATGAGGAACGAATTCAACAACAACAAGATAGAAAGAAAGAACGAAAAATTAAAGCAAAAGAAGATGCAATAAATCAATATTTGATTGAGACTGCGGGTAGAGGATCGGTGAATGAAACAAATGAAAACATTCCATGGGAAGGAAGCATACCAAAAGATAAGGAGATGAGCAGTATTCCAGAATAGCAATCAAATGGAGCTCCCATATTTTTAGGAGTTCCCAAATCCACTTTTTTAGCAGTTGAAGAAACCAAGAATGTCAATATATGAACAGAAGAATCCCCGAGAATAATTAAGATTGGAACGCTAATGGAAACAAAAAGGGAACATGATTTTGTTATTCTACTTAGAGATTATGTAGATATTTTCGCATGGAAAATGGAATATATTCCAGGCATTGATTCAAGTATCATTCGTCATGAATTGCATATACATCCAGGCACTACACCATTCCGGCAACGAATACGTAAAGTAGCGCCCGAGTATCATTTATCAGTTGAAAAGGAACTAAAGAAACTCATGGATGCGGGATTTATTCGAGAGATGCGATACCCAACCTGGATATCCAACATGGTAATTGTACCAAAAAAGAATGGAGGATTAAGGATTTGTATAGATTTCACCAATCTGAACAAGGCCTGCCCTAAAGATAGTTATCCACTTCCTAGCATTGATCAACTAGTAGATGCAATTGAAGGACATAAGGCTTTATCTTTCATGGATGGACATTCAGAGTATAATCAAATTGCTTTAGATGAATAGGATCAAGAACATACTGCATTTTTTACCCCGCATGGTTTGTACTGCTATACCCGAATGTCGTTTGGACTAAGAAATACGGGAGAAACCTATCAGCGACTGGTAGATGCAATCTTTAAACCATGGATAGGCCGCACATTGGAAGTCTATGTAGATGTTATGCTAATAAAAAGTAAACTTTCAAAGGATCATTTACAAGATTTAAGAGAAATATTTGAATCTCTACGCAAATATAAAATAAAAGTTATTCCGGATAAATGCATTTTTGGAGTTACATCTGGAAAGTTGTTGGGTTACTTGGTCAAAAAAAAGAGGATTGAAGGTTATCCAACAAAAATACAAGCAATTGTTAATATGCCATCTCCAAGGAATGTAAAAGAAGTACAAAAATTAAATAGATGTTTAGCCGCACTTAACAGAATAATTGCCAGATCATCAGACAAATGTAAATCTTTTTTTGACGCACTGAAGAAGAAGAGCAAATTTGTATGGAATGAAAATTGTGAGCAAGACTTTCAAAACATCAAAGCTTCTCTCGCCACATTACCTGCATTACAAAAACCGAAGTCTGAAGAGGTACTGGCCTTGTACATAGCGGCAACATAAGATGCTGTAAGTGCGGTATTGTTACGAAAAAATGAGGAAGTAGAGAAACCAGTGTATTATATTAGTAAAACTCTCAATCTTGCAGAAACGAATTACACCAAAATTGAACAATTGATATTAGCACTGGTTTTTTCCACACAAAAGTTGTGCACATATTTTCTAACACACTATGTGCGGGTACCAAGTAAAGCTCTGTTAGAATCCGCACTAAAGAATGGGGGAAAAGTAAGGAGAATAGCAAAATAGAATGCGCAATTGGAACAATTCCATATCATATTTGAAATACAAAATGAACAAAAATCACAAGTCTTGGCAGATTTCCTTGCGGATTTACCACTGGATGACGATTTTGAAATCCAATGTTTGCCCGGGATAGAAGACGATGATTCCCAACATATTCTAAGTTCTGTAAACTCCCGCAGATGGGAAGTATTTGTTGATGGGGCACGGAGTAAAGAAGAAGCGGGAATTGGAATTGTGATTACAACCGCTACAGGAGAACGGATGGTGCATGCATTTCGTCTTGAATTCGGTGAACACACAAATAATATAGTGGAATATGAGGTTGTGGCTCATGCCCTTCGGCTTATCATCAAATTGGGAATAAGTGATGTACGGCTTACAAGTGATTCACAATTGATAATACGGCAGGTTCAGTTGAAATATCAAGCGCTTGATGAAGACTTGATAGAATACAAGAATCTTGTTCAAAAATTGGCATCTCAGATTCCAAATATAATTTTTCGACATTTATCCAGAGAGAAAAATCGCCATGCTGATGCATTAGCATTCATTTCTTCGATGATAAAAGATCAAAATACATCAGTAGTCAAACGCATCTATGAGCCATCAATTAAGTTATGGGCATTCAAAAAACATGGAAGAGGAAGTAGATGAAGATATTGAAGATGCAGCCATTAAAGATGATGCAAACTTTCCACAGAAACCAGAAAATGAATCGTCTGAAGAAGATTGGAGGCTCCCAATACATCAATACTTACAAAGTGGGATATTGCCCGCAGAAACTAAAGAGGAGAGAAAAGTGCAATTAAAATCTGCAAATTATCAATTACGGGATAAAATTTTGTACCGCAAGTCTTTTTTGGGACCGTTACTTCGGTGTTTGTCACAAAAAAAGGATAACGTATTCTCACAGATATTCATTACAGAGATGCGGAAATCATAGCGGAAGACGATCACTCGTACTGAAAGCAAATATGTAAGGGTATTACTGGCTATTTATGCACAAAGATGCGGACAATCTGGCAAGAAGGTGTGAAGAACGTCAACGTTTTGCAAAAAGAATTAAAGCTCCCGCATCAGAACTCAATTATGTACTCAGCCCGTGGCCGTTTACAAAATGGGGAATAGATATCGTTGGGCCCTTAGTGGAAGGCACACAAAAAAGAAAATACTTGATCGTAGCAACAGATTATTTCACTAAATGGGTTGAAGCTAAAGCTCTTGCTCGCATTAGAGATGCATATGTTTTTAAGTTTTTATTCGAAGATATAATTTGAAGATTCAGAATACCTGTAGTTATAGTCTCGGACAATGGACAACACCTACAAGGGAAAATATTGATATGCTTTTCGAAGCGTTTAACATCCAAAAGAACAAGTCCACTCCACTTTATCCCCAAATTAACACACAAGTTGAAGCTACAAATAAAACTATTGCCATGAATCTAAAAAAGACTCTAGATGGACATCATAAACGATGGTGAGAAAAGCTTCATAATACTTTATGGGCATATCACACGACAAGAAGAGAAGCCACTGGAGAATCACCATTTCTTCTCACTTATGGAGCGGAAGCAGTTATATCAAAGAAAATTATTTTACCCACAACAAGGACAGAAGCATGAGAAAAGAATTTAAACACAAATCTAATGCTTGAGAAGTTGGATGACTTAGAAGAAAGAAGAGAGGTTACACTCCAAAAAATGGAAAATTATCAAAGAAGACTGACAAGAGAATATAATAAAAAAGTAAAGTTGTGGAACTTTGTTAAAGGGCAGTATGTTCTGCGACAAATCCCAGAATACCAAAGAGATAGACAAAATTTGCACCCACATGGGAAGGACCATATGTCATACAATATATTGCGGGACATGGATCATACCATTTGCGGAATATGAATGGAGAAGTCTTATGGTATCCTTGGAACGCATAATATCTCAAACCATATTACCCATAACCAATCAAGCAATCATACAATAATTTGGCTTCATACTAGGTAAAGCAGAACAATTGCAATGTCTCATAGAAAATCCATATAAATGTCTAGGAGTGTATGACTATTGGATCTTTCGCGAGCCAGAGATTCCTAACATGACATTAATTATTGTATCAGGTACTATACATTTCAGGAGGTACTCTTAGGGACCGCATCGTTAATTTCCTCCTGGACAGAGAGAATTTAGTATGTGACTGTACACTCAAAGGTACCCAAGTTACAATAAACGTCTTGCGGTTAATCGATTTACACACTCAATCAACAAACTAATTATGAATGTATATTTGTTAATTGTATTGCAGGAACAATAATACGAGACAAAAAGAAAGTTTGCCAATACAATTTGGAAGGAGGAATATATTAAGGAGCAGAAGGATCTGCACTAGGAGAAAGGTGTTTAGGGATTTCCTTGCGGCTATAAACTTTGGTGAATCCATAAGCTTTAACCCTATCAAGAGTGTTGTTGATCGCTTTTGCAACTCCAACACGAGCTTCAAATTTTAACCAAGAAATTCTAGGTCTTGCGGCTTCAAGCTCCTGCTTATACTTATTCATCTCTGTCGCAGACTTTTGGACACTACCCTCCCAATAAAGCTTTCTCCCTTGCTCCGCAGACAAGTCACGAGTCAAGCTCTCAACTTTCAAGGTTTCCAACTTCCATTTGTCCTTCGCTTCTTTAGTCTTAGAGGATTGATGCTTAAGTTGACGTTGTGCTTCATCGGCCTTGACAGAAACAAGCTTCAGTTTTCCTTTGACTTCCTCCAACTTGGCATTGGCAGCATTAAGTTCTTCTTCAGCCTTAGCAGCTCTTAAGGCCGCATCTTTGAATTTTTCTTCAAAGCCTGTAACAAAAACAACAGATTAATCAACACATAAATGATATTCAACTTTAAATATGCAGTAAAATAGGATACCTCTTGCGAGGGATTCAAACTCTTCTAATTCATGAACCATTGCATCTTTGGAATCATCGAAAAAGTCATATTCTTTTGAAAGTTTATGATAATTATCCGTAAGATGTTGAAGATGTTGACGAAATTGATCTAACTCCGCTTGTTTCAAGGAATTATCGTCCCGCAACTGATTTGATTCGTTTGTACACCTTTCCATCTCTTTATGTAAGGGGAAAATATCACTTTCACGAAGAAGAATGGTATCAGATAAGCTGCGGATTTTAGCCTAAGCTTCTGCAAGCGCATTCCCTTTAGCATGAGCATCCAAAGCTGAATTATCTCTGTCTTTAATAAGTTGCGCCATATATGAAGAAAGTTATGAATTATGATGTGACCCGGAGCGAGAAAATACCGCAAGGATATCCTTGCGTTCCACACAGAGCTTGCGATTTTCTTCTTCCAATTTCTCTGATTGTGCCCGCGCTTCAAGAACACAATCTTTAGTCCATGGCAGAGTGGCATCATATTATTTCTTCTTGCGGATATAATATACATGTAAAATCCGGTGCTTCAATTCTAATTCTTCGTACTTTGATTTGGCTTGACTCATCCTATCAACCAGGTTATTGAATCTTTCTTTGATCTCCATATTTTCTTTATTGATTTTTCAAACATGTTCTGTCAGACGCATATCTCTACGTTACAGCCTATTTACAAGGTTTGAATCCCCCGATGATCTCATAAAGTAATTCAGAAACATGCAAATAAAGTAAGAAAAATGATATGAGAGGAAAAGTGTTAAACCTTGATTCTGGAGATCTTGTAACTGCTGACGAAGCATATCATTTTCCAGCATCAAGTCCGCAACATCTTCATCTGACCTGATTAATTTTTCCTTTACTTTCCTAAATTGAGTCTCCATCTTTATGGATCGTCCTTTGAAGAATCTGTAAGCCACATACGCAGCGTTCTGGCCCCGAGCAAGCTGCAAATTCCGAAATTAAATCTTTAAGTAAAGATGAAAATAAAATGAAATTTGAAGTCATTAAAATAATAAAAATACCTGCAAGATGGCTTGTTGCGGGAAAGAATATGCTCCACCATCCGCTAGAGCAATCATCTCCGCAAGAGGGGAAGGAAGGTTCATGTCAAATGAAGGAAGGACGGGATGGCCCTGATCCTTTAACCAAGCATCTTTCACCACTTCATATGGAGCACACCGCATGCATTCTCGCAGAGCAGCAACCATAGAGGTATCTGTCTCCACTGGATGAAAATCGCATCGGACAGACAGCAACTCTTTGGACATAAACCAACGGAAGGCCTCCTCCTCCTTATCCATAAGATTCTCATCCTCCGCTATTCCTTTACCCTTATCACTGTGCGGGATTTCTTCATTCATCTGAACCGCATCAGTGACAACTGTGCACTCGATATTACTCTCGGTAGAAGCAGCTTCCACCGCAGCATTTGTCGGTTCACCCTGAACAGCGAGCTCCTCCTTATCAGATAAACCATCTTCACTCGCAGAAGGCACGAGAAGATCATCTTCAAACAAGGAAGAGAACTGGGAAGTGAGGTAGGAGAACTCAGGATCTGTGGCCTGGTTCGGACAACTGTCCGCAACACCCATAGCTTCCACCGAAGCGTCAACTAGATCCGTGGACACAAAATCTGTCAGCTGAAGCGGGACATTCTGTTCTTCCTCATTTCTTTCAGGTTCAACGGAGTTATCCTCAGTTCTCAACTTTGCTTGACAATAGGGTGAATCACGGATTTCTCCTTCCTCCCTATCAGTGGAAACGCGCGGTGTAGCTTTAGCTTTTTTCCGACCCTGTCAATGCACCGCAGGAACTCCTTAAAAAAGATTCATAACAATCATGCAAATTTATTTGGATAAATCAATACCTTTTCTGTTGAAGCTACGACTTTGCGCTTAACACCCGAATCATCTTTCGAGCTCCCTTCATCTTGCGGCTATAAAAAAACAACAATTATACAATGTTTACGGCGTGATGTAGAAGAATAGATAGAATTTTAAATACCACATCATCAAGCGAGAAAGAAAAGCCTTTGAATTTTAACTGCCAAGGGCAGTAAGATGAAGGCGTGATGAAAGGTTGCGGACCACACATTCTTGAACAAACCCGTAAACCCATGGTCCTTCAATTATCAGGGGAGTGCAGTACCACCTGAAATCATGATCATCACGAATCCTTTCCCGTAAAGGATCTTGCGTCCCAGGAATGACATTCAATTTAAAATTATCAATTTCCCAGAGCACACGAAATCCTTCGCCACCTCTACGACCCGGACCGACGCTCCACTTCTTGTAATTTTTCACAACGATGGCGTCAGCATACATAATATGAAAATTATCTAAAGTATAATGTTCACGTTCCGCAGGATTGGGAATGTAGCATGAGAAATTTATTTCTCCCCTGCTGCGATTACTACATTCATCCAGCACACGCCACCAATTCCCGTTGTATTGGGCAATAGATCGGACCAACCGTGCTTGGACTTATTTCGGCTCACATGAACCTCATACTGAAAAGAATCCCCGCTCTTGTACAAAGGAAGCTTCAAGCCTGCATCCAACGCTCCTGCAGTTATTAACACTCTGTTGTTGCTATACTCGAATTTCCTTATCATATCAAGCGTAATCTCATCTCCATCAGCAGGATCGCAAAAGGAAACTTTAAATTTTTGAACCTTGTGCTTCTCTTTAAACTCTTCAATATTCATTGACCTAAGACTCAAGTTCTCATTTAAAATTCTTATTTTTAGAAGCTGGTCTATTGGCTGCAAAAGACACGTCATCAGTCCTTACTAAATCAGAAGGTTGAACTTCTGAAGTACCAGATTCATCTACCACTTTTTGTTTTCTCACAAAGTAGCGAGATGATTTTTTTTCTACATGATGATCACCATGATGAGAGGCACCTCCAACAACATTACCATCAGTTTTTCCGGACATAAATTTTTACCTACATATGAGAAGATAAGAAAAGATAAATTCACCATGATGAAAAGCAAGAACAAAACAGAAGAAAAGCAAGATGTTTATTGAACCAGAATGTAAACAAGTAAACAACTCTCTGATCAAGAAAAGAACAGATTCATGATTCAATGGAACAATCAGAAATCAAAATAAAAATATCATCATCAACATTCACTCCTAAAAATTCAGTTAAGAAGATTAATAGATAAACATATACATTAAAGTTAGGAATATTACCTGCAATAGAGTGAAGAACAGAAATCAAATCTATAAAATGAATGAAAAGAAGACATGATCCCGATGCAAGAAATCCTTAATCATGATGTAATCATCACAAAATCGATTAATCAAATTACGAGGAATCACTGAAAAGTTCAGTTTCAGAAGAATGAAAAGGAACAAAAACTTTAAGAAGAAAAGGACAAAGAAGATGAAGAATGAGATGAGAATGTGACAAGATTTGTATTAAATAGAAGAGGATTGAAACTGATAAAACCGTCGAAACAATAATATGGAAGAAAGAGGAACTTTATCAGAGACGTGATTTTCTCGAAACCGTCAAAATTGTCAGAAAAGAAAACCTAAATGTGGGAAGAAAATTTATTAGTGGCGTGAAAATCGGAAAAGTAATAACTATTTTTACTTTTTCAAAATTTTACCATATGTAAAAACTCAAAAGAAAAAAGGGGCAAATCGTGAGGGTATTAAATCCCTAACACCACGTGTTCAAATACTACGAAAAGAGTATCAGATTATGATGGAAAGAGAAACATTGAAACAAAACTCTTTGATAAGTACTGAAACAGACAGCTTCGTTGCATGATCAATACGCAAGTTGCGGGAAAGCATGGCACACTGTACAAAATAGACACCTTTGTTGCATGATTGACACACAAGTTGCGGGAAAGCTTGACACAATGAATAGAACTGACAAACATTAATGCATGATGGACATGTCTCAGTTGTACAGGTTGCGGAACAGAGAAATCTAAAGCATGACAAGTCACTTTCAATAGTCACGTATTGGACATGCCAAATTCTGAAAATAATAATGCCACTTTCAATGGCCACATGTCAGACATGCCATAATCCTAATAAGACCGCAACATTCATCCAAATCCAAAATCAATAACTTGAATAAAAATCCGCAGAAGAGGTGCGGGTCACCAAGTGAGAAACTAAGGGAAATAAGAAGTACGAATGTCAAGTCTTGCGGGAAATACAAATAAGAATACGGGATAAGCTTCGCTCCAAAGTCTGGATAAAAACTAATAGGTGGAAAGTTTAGATTAGAGGGACCCATGATATTTACTATAAATATCAAACTCCATAACAGAAAGAAGGGACTGAAAAATTTGGAGAATAAATAGGATCAGAGGAAAAAGTTTAGGTAAGGGTATTGTGTCAATTAATTGTAATCTTAGTTCAATGATTCTTTTATAAATTTTACTTGATGCAAATAGCAACTGATCCATTTGTAACATACAATCATGAATAAAAATCATCCAAATTTTTTACTACCCGTGGATGTAGATAATCTGTTGTCAAACCACATAAAATAATTGTGTTGATTCATATTTCAATTTCTTGTTCTTATTGTTAACATGTTTTGTTTTCATTATATTTGATTTGATCTGACTTATATTTCTAACTCATATGGTTGTGATCCAAAGATCTGATTTTTGATACTCACAGTGCCTAGGAAAAAGTTAAGCGGCAACAGAGAATTTAGAATAAAATATGAAGATTTAAGTAGCACGAAATAGTTAAGTAGCATAGAACTAAAACTTAAGGCACTAAAGACTAGTGAACTTGAAAACTAATATTCAAACATAAATAATAAATATAAATCCAGTGTAAGGTTTGAAAAAAACCGACTCCTGTATAGCCCCATATCAGATCCTTCCCAACCCTTTTTTTTTCTAGTGAACTTGAGTTGTAGCATCCTTCAACCTTGGTAATGTGTACCCTTTGTTTAAAGTCTTAGCAGATTCCAAACAAATGTAGATACAATGAAAATTTAAAATAGAGCTTCAAAGTATTATAATTATTAAGGTGAGAGAGAAAAAAAAAAGAAGTACAAATAAGAAAAAAATCAGTAGAGAAAAGATTCAGCAAACAAAAGCGAAAGGAGTCGGTGGAACAACGGTATAGACCTGAGTTTCTTAGAAGGAATAGATGCAATGAATATTCTCAACAATTGAGACCTAACTATCAAATATAACGCCGGAAAACAAACTAATAACATGCAATTTAACTTATGATATAAGATCAAGGAAATAAATAAAATATCCCTTACTCTCCAGAAAACAAGGATTCAAAAACATAAGGAAAACATAAGTAACTACCCAAAAACAACAAGATATCATATTTGTTAAAACTTAATACACAAGGATTCAAAAACATTAACTGACCTAAATCATAAAACCACCAAGGTAAATCCAAGATATGAAAAGAAATTCCCTTAATCAAACTTCTTAACATACCTGATTGCAGGAAAAGCAATTATTCTTAAAATCATTCTAAACCATCCAAAAATTGTGTTAGTATTAATCACTCCCTAGTCCCAACTCGTTCGACAAAAAAAGGATAAAAATGCTATAAAAACATTATTAATAAACTACCCTAATTTAATCATTCAAAAATACATATACATCCTCAAATCTTGATATAGAACACACTAGGTAGATCACTAATTTTCAGAGAAAAGTAAAAAATAAAATAACAGAAGACGGGTTTGAAAGAGCTATTTACATTCTTACGAAAACTAAAAGAAATTTCCTTCATTAAAATTTCTCCCCAAAAGAAGTTGCATAAATGATAAAACCACATTTTATAAAATTCTATAATTCCCTGTTTCAAACCAGGGTTTTTAAGTGATCATACAAAACTATTCCTAATTTTTAATAAGGATATGAATTATTCATACTTACCTATTTACAGACCAATTTTAGGGTCATCCACCACTTCCTCATAAAAAAATGAAGGAGATTTTGAAGAGGTCGAATTAACCTATAAGCACACCCCTTTGGGGTCATCCACCAATTCCTCAAAAGGAAATCTACAAGAAATAAAAGCTATAAACTAAAAAAAGGGATCGACAATATACGGTCATGTTTTAAATTTCCATGTCTCTAAAAATCATACTTGGCTAATACTACTATAACTACTACACAATTCTCATTAGAGACTGGCAAGCAATTTAGAGAGAATGATAAGATAAAATGACAGATTATGAAACTACTTCTTAATATAGCCATTCAATTCTAAAGAATAAAAATAAAAACAAAAAATAAATTTAAGAGATATTAGCATATATCAACATACAATCAGAAGAAATAAGTTAAAAAAAAGGGTAACCACAAACAGATCTCATGTTGTTGTTGTACCAAATACAGAAAGTCCTATTTTTGAAGGACAACACCTCACTTTCTCTGCACATCTTGCTGATAACAAAAGCAAAAAAAAAATTACCTTCAAATCATGTTGTTTGTGGGGAAAAATGAATTGAAGGCTAATTTAGGAAAAGTGGGGTGAGCAGGTGATAATTTGTCAATCCTTAAACATTTGTATTGTTGAAGTACTTTGTTTAGATTCGAGAGTTCAATATGTATAATCCTGGCCTAAACCACGCAATGGTCGTTCTAGTCTTGCTTCACTGACAAAATGAGAATGAGAAGAATTGGTCTTAGGGAGGGAATCAAGAGAAGGTTGAGGTTAGAGTATCAGAATCTGTGGGATGTAATTTGTGTAAATAGTTATGAACAATTGAGTGATCGAGTTTTTGTGTGTTCGACTTGAAAATTCAGACTTATTCAGTCGTGTCTCATTCAATAGATCAAGAATCTATTTATATCATAGCTAGTGTAGCCAGTTGACCTCCTCTCTGGAAGAAAGTGTCGATGGTTGAGTAGTGGAGAAGTGGAGAAGGTGTTGACAACTTCTCTCCACTTCGATTAATGTTGAATGGTCAGTTACTCAACTTACCACTCATCTATTCAACTGTTGATCGTACTTTCCCGAATTTCTCTTTAGTCATGCCATAAACCACCAGAGCAAAACCCTAATAAGTATCCCCCCATTTGTGACATTTGATGTCTCGTGTTGATTTTGTAGTATTGAGTACTACAATATTATTAAGTCGAATGAGACTTACTTAGTCTTTTGACTGAAGACTTGTCTTGCTTGAATAGGCTGATGAGTCTAGCAGACTAAAATAATATAAGGAGCAATGCGTCCAACTTAGTCAATTTTGCATTGACATACTTGTTTTGTAAAAATAAGTGCATGCTGCTGAGCATGAGAAAATGTGTGTGAGGCCACATAAAAATATATGTGTAAGAGGCATTATATTAGAAAATATATAAACGTGAGAGGACACATATATGAGTGAGGCCTAGTATATATTTGATAAATAAATTAGGGTTTTGAAATTTGTCTGTATGCAGCAAACCCTAATTTGCAAGTACTAGAAGTTGACGTTAAGGTTCAATGTTGGAAAGATTAGCTAAGATGCACAAGTTTTCCAATTGAAACAAAATGCTCGTGAGCTTGCCTACGGGTCCAAGACACACAAGCCCTTATCTTTTGCATTTTTTTTTATTCTTTGCACAAAGCCTCACACGTTGAGGGTAAAAGAGTAAAATACCAAATTTGACAAGAAGCAAGACGTGTAGACTTGGTTTCTGACTGAAGACATACGTTTTTCCTTAGAATCAACCACACAAGCTTAGCTACTTGGCTAAGGCGCACATGTTGGAGGCAAGAGAGGTAGAAACATCTCTCTCTTCAAAATTAGGGTTTGAAAGTATTAATTAGGGTTATGAAGCTTATATGCTAAGAAGCAATAGTCAAAACGCCTACTTGCAGCAAGAGCTAAGACATTCACACCAGGTTTTGGCCAGGAGGCAAGAAAAAGCTCATGTATTTTACTCTTTGTGCTAAGCCTCATATGTTAAGAGTAAGAGAGTATAACACCAAATTTTTCAAGAAACAAGTGTCCACGTTTCTACTCTTGTTCTCAGCCTCACATGTTGAGGGAAAAATAGTAAAAATACCAATTTTTTGGAGAGAAGCTTGACATCCATGCTTGGCCTTTGAGTAGAGACGTGCAAGCTTTGTTATAGAAGAAAAATGCACAAGCAAGGCAAGGCGTGCACGTTAGGAATTAAGGTTACCTTCCCTTTTTTAAATTAAGGTTTGAAATCATTAATTAGGGTTTGAGCTTTGGTCATTTGAGACACTTATAAGTGTTCCAAATCCTATTTTTAAGCATTTTAAAACCCTAAATTGAATTCTTTTCTCTCATTCACATTAGTTGTCTCTTCAAGCAAGGATTAATGTGAGTGAGGTTGGATTTTTAGCTAGTAGAAGCTATGAAATTGTGTCTGACATAATTTTAACTTTGAATTTAAGCACAGTTGTGGTACTTTAATCAGATAGATTCATATATGAAGTTATATAAGTGTTTTAGTAGGTTAATATTATTCAGTTGAGCGTGAATATCAACCTGGGTAATTTTTGGGAATTCAACTGTAGAATATAGCACCAAAATAATACTCAAATTGCTCTGTACTAGTGGGTAATCCATCTAGGACCTTGAGATTTTATTGTAAAAATCATAAAAAAATTGGGAATGTTGTAGTACGCACCAGTGTTGTTCTGATGAATTTGTACAGTAATGAATGTTGGTTCAATTCATCAATTTTGATCGTATATGTAGTTGGCCATACATATAGAGAGAGGACAGGGATAAGCACCTTAGAGAGGGTAGGGATGAGCACCTATTTAAGAATTCTTTTGCAAAATTTTAAATTTTAGTATTTCTCATACTCGAGCTTTGAGTGATAATTTACTAATTTATCCTTGTCAAAAACCCACCATCTACACCTGTAAAAAAAACCCTAAAGAATCTACCTTATGATGCGAAACCTATCAAAACTAGAAATAAAAACTATGCGTACCACTCAGATCCATCCCTCATAGCTAATGACCCATCTATTACCCAAAGGTTTGGCATAAAATTACTCCATTAACATACATAAGAGGAAAAACATTCCTTTTTTTTTATCATCGGTTACCTGCTATAAAAAGATAAAGTAAAAAGAAATGAAGGAATGAGGAAACATATTTGAGACCAAATGTCATGATCAAAATCAGAAAATCAAAATAAAGATCTAAAGAGATTCAATAATGGCATCACAAGAAGAAGAATCAATAATTTAAAACAATCATCAATTGATTCAAGATGAAGTATCTTCTTCTCCTTCTTTTTCGTTTTGATTTGAGGATTTGTATGATTGATTGGTTCAAGATGTGTAAGTTCTTCAAGTTCATATTAATCATCATTATCATCTTCTTTCGCTGTCGTCAAGTTATAAATTTTAAAACCAACATTGATTGTTGATTCTAAAATCTAAGTTGGAGTCTAGAATTTGGAGTCAACTCTACATCTGGTGTCAACTTATCCTTGTTGACTCCACATCTAGTGTCAAGTAGGCTTTTGATGTCAACTTAGGTTTGTTGACTACACATTTGATGTCAACTTGTGCTTTTGTTAGCTCCACTTCTGGTGTCAACTTAAGCAAGTTGACTCCAACCAAGTTGACAGCATTCAAGTTGGCACGAGATGCCAACTTGTATTTTCTGTTGACTCCACTTATGGTGTCAGATTGAGCAAGTTGACACCATCCAGTCTATTATTGTAATACCCGGTCTAAAATGTTAGGGTATTTCCGTTATTTTATGTATATGGGTATTTTTGTCATTTACTATAAAGGTAACTTCGTAATTTTATATAAAAGGGTATTTTCATAATTTACTATTTTTATTTTTAGTACCTCATGCGAATATAGATCATTTTTCTTTATTTGATTAATTAATGGATTAAGATTTAGCTAAGAGCTTCTCCAATGAATTGTGTGTAAAGAAAAAAGTTTAAATCCACATAGGATACACAACCATATTTATAAAAAATTATGTTCAACCCATTGATGTGAGGATGACATGGCCAAAAAAAAGTTATACATCCTCTAGGTGAACCTCTAGTTTTAGACGTTCACCTAGAGGATGACTTCACATTTTTATTAACAAAAATAATTGAAAACAAAAATGGAAATAATTTTAACTAATCGTGTACCTACAAATAAGTAAAAAATGATTGAAAACTTTATGAGTTGGAGATTAAACATTTTTTTCACTTAATATTTAGGATTTTATACCTAGAAGATGTCTTAAAAGTAATGCCACATATAAAACATTCACATTTACCATTGGAGAAATTCTAGATTTTGGTAACAATAAAGAGACCATATATTTTTAGCAAGTAAACTTATGAATGGTAGCTTAAGTTTAGGGAATGAATTTATACGTTTTGCGTGGTGGACCAAGGAAAACTCGGTTGACCGAGTAATCAAGAGAAAGGATTTTTGCACGTCAATTATGGAGGTCTAATAACAATTTTATTGTTAAGCATTGCCACGTGTTATCACATCGTTTGATAGCCAATATGCTGTATATGCACCAAGGAATTGATACGGATTGGGAGTTTATGGAATTACTCCATTAGTTAAGCAAATTTTGATCTAAGCCAAGTGCCACTTCACCATTAATTTTTAGGGTTTGAATGTTTTCTTTTTAAACTCACATGATAAGGGACCAACCAAGAGAATCGGTAGGCTTAGAATTAAGTTTCTTGCCATGTGTCACGATTTGATACGGTCATTAGTTGTCAATTAACATAAGTTAATGAAAATCTTAACTTCTAACGTGAAGACTGGTTGACCAAAACTCTACAAACGGGTCCTTAAATGTTTTCGGTGTATATATAGGCCTTGAAAATTATGATTACAGATAATTTTAAATTGAATAATAATTATATTATTAATTATTTTTTTAATAAATTTTAATAAATATTTTTTTAAAAAGATTAATTATGTTAGAAAAATATTTTCAAAGTGGAGATGAAAGAATGATGATCTAAGTTTTTTTTTAGTCTATTATTGTTTGTTATCTCTTTCTTAATAGTTTAGAGAAAATAAAGAAAAAAATATAATTCAATTTTGTTAAATAAAAAATAATTGATTGTGATAATTTTTATAAACAATTTTTTTCTAATTATGAAAATAATGAGTTTTTCCAATTATGATTAAATTAATCAGTTATTATAAATTTTTAATAAACACCGATTTAATGGATTATGGAATGAATAATTGATTATGGGCTCATAATCCAATATAATAATGGTTACCAAACAACCCCATATTGAGTGGATGGTTATGAATAGGGAATTAAAAAAAGACATTATTTTTCTATCTTCTCCCCGTTATGTATTCCACTTATATCCGTGAGAGATAAAATAAAATAAAATAAAATAAAACCTTAATTAGAAGAAATAGCAAGAGATTTTTAGTTTGTTATTGAAGATGATTTGGGCAGTGATAAAGCAATTTGTAGTAGCATTGATAACTTTTGGATTTGCGATGCTAGGTAGGCGCAACACAATTCAAAATCTATTAACAATTATGTTTTTTCTAATTAATTTTATATTTAAATATTTTCATTATTATGCTGATTTATGGTGGTTTAATCAAAGTTTATGATTAATGATCATATTGATGTTGTTATTATGAGCATTATTATGTATTGGGCTCCGGTCCATGGGTAGCGATCCCTAAAAAAACCTTTTTGATGGGATAGAGTTATCCTTGGGAGTTGATGGTCGCCTCCCTAAACCACATGGGGCTCATTAGGAGTTGATGGTTGCCTCTATATGATTGTTAAACCCAAGTGGGGCTCCCTTGGCGCGAGTGGATTTTGTTTTATGTATTTGAACAGGTTCTCAGAGTGCGAACGATACTTTTCCACGACATTGTAGCCTCCCAGAGAGCGAGCAATATTTTTATCGATTGGACAAGCTTCTCAGGTAAGGATAACTTCATGATTTTGACTATGTTATATTTGGTGTATTGTTTGAAGAACTACGGTCGTGCTTGATCCTTATGGGTACGTAGAAAGCCGCATTGACAGTTCAGCACGGGTGCTAAAATATAATATGTGTTGTTGTTCTTTTAATTCGATATATTTTTGAATTAGCCCTAACTGATAATTACTAACTCATTTCGTGGGATCTTTAATGGTGGATCTTATATTTATTATAATTTATAACATCTTGTGGTGTTCATGGTTTTGAAATTTCTATTAATTGACAGTTAGATTTTTCTAAATAATTTTCAAGGTATCCGTGATCGTTTTAGAAAAGTGGTAAAAATAGTTCGTTCGATGAGAATTGTGAAGATTCGTTTTAAACTTAATTTTGATTTAAACCAGAAAATAAGTAAAAAGATTTAATAATATTGGGAAGAACTGGAACTCAGGATTCCACCAAAATCACTTCTGAATGATTTCTACAATGATTCTTTAACAATTATAGCTCTTTTATTGACTCTGTTTCTTTACCAAAAGTAGATTTCTAAAATATTAATTGTAAATCACAAGCATGACGCATCAAAAGCTCTTAAGTCCTAGCATACATCATCAAATAAAATCACAACTAATTAAGCAAAATCATAAATCAATTAAAAATCAATGCAAAAGTCATTAAGAATCAAAAATAGTTACCATTCATTCATGAAATATGACTTCCTCCATTGTCCCAGTGATGGGGTTTAGCTAGACATAGATTTCTTAAAAACCATTAAAATATTAAAGAGAATCATAAATTGTTTTTGAAAAACAAAACTAAACCCTAATGTTCTATCTGTAAGAAATTCTCTTCAAAATTGTATCTAAGCTCCCCTTTATATAGGCTTTGGTAACCTCCTGTTGATCCTTATCCAACTAGGAAACCTAATCTCATCTTTTTCACCTCCTTTCGATTCCTTATCCAACTAGGAGACTTAACCTCCTCAAAAACCAACAAAAACCCTAATTTTCACGTCAAAGGCGAGCCCAAAACGCTTCCTTATTTCTTTTCCCGCGCAGGCCCAATAAGGCCCAACAGATACCAAATCCAAGTTGGTTTCACGGTTTTGCTCATAACTTCTTCATACGAACTCGGTATGACCTCATTCTTTTTGCGTTGGCTTCGTCTTTCAATTATCTACAGGATGGAGGATAGAAATCCTGAATTTAAATGAGATACACTGGGTCTTTAGCAATTCTTCCATGTAGAGCTCAATTTCACTTCTTTCAGAAATGTAACCTAATAAAACACATAAACTACAAAAGTAATAATAACACACAGTAATTCACATAAAATCTAGCAAATAAGTATAAGAAAATGATACTTAAAATATATAAATTATGCACTTATTTCCTAGATGGTTTTCATCTCCTTTGTCGATTTAAAAAAATTTAACCAAATTTTAAAAATGGGTTTAAAAGCTATCTTTTACAGTCAACTGGGAAAAATTGCAAGAATTGAAAGAAGAGAAAAAACAACTCTTAACATGGAAAATCCACTAAAACCCTCATTTCTTATTTCCAATCTTTTTCCCGTCAGTGATTGTTGTTTTGCATTTTTTTTTTCTTCTAAAAGCAGAAACCTTGATACGAATACGAACAGTAGAACTAAAAATTGATAAAAGCAATCGGTTAAAATAATAGACTATTTTGAATACTTCTTCTCTTTTATTAGACTTTTAATCCAGTAATACAATTACTTTCTTCTGCCTTCTTCTACTGTTGTAACCAACCTTTGAGCCGTAACATCATTATCTTCTTTTGGTACATTAGTTTGGTATGCTGGAAAAAGAGAAAACCCTATCGAAAGGACTTTGAAATAAGGACCCTAAGCAAACTTCAAATGGAAATTTATAAGTCAGCTATGAACTACACGATTGAAGGAAAACTGCAAATAAGGTAAACTTTTATCCCACGTCTTCGGATGCTTTGAATTATACCCTTGTAGGAGATGCAATAAAGTTTAATTGGCCTTTTTTTTTCCGCCCATCTGTTTGAGGATGAAATGCGGTAATATGCTTCAACTTTGTGCCTATTATACCCCACAGTTTTGTCCATAACTGCCCCAGGACTCTACGATATATTTCAAAGATAATAGGTGTCTGCAAACTAAAATATTTCCAAACATTATTCAAAAACAACCTAGCCGCGCCTTCTATTGTTATTGTCTTGTAACCAGGTAAGCCTTCTAGAAAATCCATAAAGATTCTTTCCGTGTACAACCATATTAATTTATCTTGGAAACACATTTGGAAAGTTATACTACCTCCAAAACTTCTTCATTTCTTATGGAAGGGATCACCAATTGCCTCCCTGTGATTCATAAGTTGAATCACTATATTAATAGTATTGACAGTTTATGTCCTCTTTGTAACCAGGATAGTGAATTTGTCCAACACCTTCTTGTGGATTTCATGATAAGCAAAAGGATTTGGTTTGCTATGGACAAAAAAATCTTGCACTTACAGTTGCTAACAAGCCTTTAACATGATTATGTTTGCTGGATTCATTTCATGTAGGGATGTCAATAGTACCCGATTACATGAAATCGAATCGGAATCGGGTGGATCGGGTCCGGGTTTTAAGATTTGATCCGTTAGTAATAACGGTACCCAACGAGTACCCAAATATTTATTATTTGTTGGTTAATTTTATCCAAAATTTAAAGATTTCGTCTAGTTTTGTTAGCATTTTTTTATTTTTTTTAGATTTAAACTTCAATTAGAACATTTACATAGATATAATAATAACTTTACATGGAAAATTAAACCAACATAAAGAATTTAAAAAAATTTAGCAAACAATATAGTTGATTTTAGAATACCCATTAAATACCCGGATCCGACGGGTATTTAGGTTTTTTATATAGTACGGTTCCGGGTCCACTAAATTAGGACCCAGAACCGTCTTTTTAATCGGATCCGGTTTCGGCTTCAATGGTACCCGGAAGTAACCGGACCCGTTGAAAGCCCTAATTTCATGGAACATATGAAAGTTTAGATGTACCATAGTTTCCAATAATTTTCAAGTGCATATGGATCCTCTGATGATAGTTACACCATTTTTTGTAATATTGGAGGAGATGAGGATTAACAATGTGAATAAGAGAATATCAAACAGAACCACTTCACCAGGGTGGAAACCCCAATTATGTCTTTATGTTAAACTTAATTTTGATGATTCATATAAGGATAAAGAACCAGATTCAGGTTTTGGTCTAATTATATTTGATGTTGCAGGAAAATGCAAAGGGGATTGTAGTGGTAAAATATCTATAGGCACGTGGAAGCATCTAAGAAGCCAAGTCACTGAAGTAAAGTGAGAACGAAGTACTGAGTAAAGCCTATGGGTCCAACACAGTAAATCAAGGTATCTACCACATCAACTCATATGTGCGACGCGTGGAAAGTAAATAAGAAGACCAACGGTCAAGTTTGAAAGGGGAGATTAAGCATTTAATGCCACTGAAAGAGCACGCATAAAGTGATCAGAAGACCATAACGGTATGTGCCCCAACCACGTGAGGATTCATGAGACGGTATCTAGTTCGTGTCGGGATAGCTACTATATCGGGAGAAGAGAAGAAGTTATCGGGAGCAATACACTAGAAAGATCAGATCGCACCTCCCGATGAGAATACAGCAACTTTTGTGTACTTGTCTAACACTATAACTTAGTTTTATGAGTATTTTTTCTATGAATGCTAGTCTAAGTTGTGAAAGAGACCATGTTATGTAAGTGAGAGAACTAGATTGAGAAGAGTTATTGAGAGCCATAACTTAGCCCTTGTGATCTTATAATCTTCATACACAAAATAAGAACAAGTATTTCACCCATATGGATGTAGGTTATCATACCAAGCCACGTATATCTTTGTGTGAAGTTTCTATGTTTCGTCTTTGATTGTTTAGATTTTTTGTTCATATTGCTTGAATGGTTGGATATAGGAAGTTAGATTTTTAGCTACTACATTTTTGCGCTAGAAACAAGGATATTAAGCATCTTGTCATCTTTGTAGTTATCCAGGAAACTCTGGACAGTATACTTCGGATCATCCTCCCTCTTGTACGTTGAATGTGAGGAAGGGGTACAAGTACCTTTGTTTGGCCTCTCCCACTCACCAAGGATGCGGTACCAATTTCCATTATAATGGCCTAAGGCCCTAGTCGGCCTCATCTGCGACATAACCTCGTACATAAATGGTCGAAAAGGGTGATAAAACGGAAGTCTAAGGCCCGCATCATGATGAATCTTTGTAAGTATGGTAACACGAGCCAAATGGTCAAACTCAGTAAACTTCACGAGATCCATAAAATCTTTCTGGCATGACATCATAGTCACTTCAAGACCATGAAAATTATGGATATCTTTGATGTTTAGCAAACTAAGAGTCACCAAGATCTGTAATCTTACATACTTCTTTTCATCACCCCTACTAGCTGAAAATAGTTGATCATCAGGAAAAATATGATCAATCATATCACGGGCGTGATGTGAAGAATCAAAGGATGGAAACAAAGAATCAAGCATAAACAATTCTTTTTCATAAAATGAATGAGTTACATACTTCTTTTCGGAATGTGGAGGACTTGATGAGAATTTCTCAGCCATGACTGATGATAATGACAACAATGATGATGATGATGATTTTGATGACGACGACAGCGGTGATGGCGGTAATCACAAAGTTGAGAAGGTTAAAGAACAAAATTAAAGAAGATGCAAATAATGTTTGGGGAACTTTTAATGAAAAAGCAGTGTAGCAGAGAAGGAAGAGTTTTGGAAGAAAGTGTTGGAGAGAATGGTGAAGACGGCTATTAAATTTTCCTTATAATGAAGATAAAATATCGAAGTAGGAAGTAAACCGGCGCTTGAGGCAGTGGGTCATAAAGCAAGAAAGTGGAGGACGTGGCGGTTACCATACGACGTGGAAACAATTACCAGAAATATGAAGAGTTCCTTACCATCATATCCTTGGTAGCAAATTGAAAGAAGGGGGAAAAATTGTGGTAAAATATCTATAGGCACGTGGAAGTATTTGAGAAGCTGAGCCACTGAAGTAAAGTGAGAGTGAAGTACCGAGTAAAGCTTATGGGTCCAACACAGTAATCAAGGTATCTACCATATCAACCCATAAGTGTGACACGTGGAAAAAAATTAAGAAGATCAATAGCCAAGTTTAAAAGGATAGACCAAGCATTTAATGCCACTAACAGAGCACGCACGAAGTGGTCAGAAGACCAGAAGGGTGTGGACCCCCACCATGCGAGGATTCGTGAGACGATATCTAGTTCGTGTCGGGATAGCTACTACATCGGTAGAATAGAATAAGGTATCTGGAGCAATAGACTAGAATGATCGGGGCACCTCCCGATGAGAACACAAACTTATGTGTAGTTGTCTAACACTATAACTTAGTTATATGGACATTTTGTCTATAAATACTAGGCTAAGCTACGAAGGAGACCACGTTCTATAAGTGAGAGAAAGAGAGAACTTAGACTGAAAAGAGTTATTGAGAGCCATAGCTTAGTCCTAGTGATCTTGTAATCTTCATACACAAAATAAGAACAAATACTTCACCTCCGTGGACATAGGCTATCATATTAAACCACATATATCTTTGTATGATGTTACTAATGTTTCGTCTTTAATTGTTTAGATTTGTTGTTCATATTGCTTGAATGGTTGGATGCAGGTAGTTATTGTTTAGATTTGTTGTTCATATTGCTTGAATGGTTGGATGCAGGTAGTTAAATTTTTAGCTACTAGAGGGCTAACGTGTTATCTACAAAAGCAAGGGATGTAGAAGTAGCTTGGGCTAAAGCTGCATTAGAAGCAAATGTCTGGGTTAAGCAGAGGCGGATTGCAAGTTTACCTTTAGATGGTGATGGTATTAATGTAATAAATGTCATTTAGTAGTGAAATGGACAACCGATAGTGTTAACTGTCATTTTGAGTCGTGGGTTTGTACTCAGGTATCTCGCCAAGCTGGTGGGTATCTAAAGAGGCTAGTAAGAAGTAATCGTAGTGGAAGTTTGGGATGGTCGATCAACTTTCTAAATGGTTAAATTCTCTCGTTAGAAAGGATACAAATATTTACTGCTCTTTTATTAACAAATCCTTTTTTCCTATTAAGTATATATTCCTAGTTATCCATTTATCATATATAACCAGAATGCAATGAGTTAACCCTTGAGGTCTTTGGTTGATTTAATCAACTGTTCATCTTTTACAAATATCTCCGGTTTGAGAACCATTAAATGATCTGATGGTTGTCATGCTCCTTCCCATAGGGAAGGTTAGAGTTCAAACTCTGTAATTACCTAAAAATTCCTAAATTAAGGATTTAGAAGTGTCCAAGGACCACTGTTCTATGCTGTCAAAAAAAAGTTGATTGGTTTAAAATTCTAATTAACACCTCCAGTGCAATGAGTAAACCCTTGAAGTCTTGGTCGATTTACATCAACTGGTACATCTTTTCAATTATCTCCTACTGTTTTTATCAAATACAACTCGATTACATTATTGATTGGCTTAAAATTCCAATCAACACCTGCAGTCCTTGTGGTTCGAACTCTGCTTCGACTACTCTACACTTGTTACCACTGATCTTACTTTGATACTCCTAAAAGACCTATCAGCTATCAATCAAAACGATGTGACCAAAATAATAGATAATCTAAAATAAGTAATACTTCAACAAAAAATTATAAAAATAAATAAAGAATAACAATAATAAAGAATTTACAGAGCCAGCCTGAAAATGGGATTGCACATGTACTGCATGTACAAGCGTTCCTCTCGCATGATGAGAACCTTCTAAAATCACACAACACTTTCCGGACTTCTAGACCATACAGATGGTAAAGATTCCTAACAAAATAAATCAAAAGGCCAATTGCTTCCCTAACAAAATTATATGACTAAACTATAGTCATATACAACAACAGCGGAGAAACTAGCCTACCATTTCAACATCTGTGTTAGACATTAGCTTCTCTTCAGAAAGCCTACCATTTCAACATCTGTGTTAGACATTAGCTTCTCTTCAGAAGTATAGGGCTCCAACGGGGTTGCCTCTGAGTCGACGTCCATTGTAGAAATCCTCGGTGGTGATGATGGTTGCACTTCAACTTCTGGGTATGCCGCCTTAAACCTTGCTCGCAACCCTTCATCAACTAAATGAACACCTTGTAGTTGATTACCAAGTGACATCCACCTATAAGTGAATGATAAAAAAGAAGAAAAAATAAAGCAAAGCAAGTTAAATTAATTCAAACTAAATTGATATTGACGGTTTTGTAACTTGTGTGCAACATAAACATTATAGGGTGACTTCCAGTTTTTGAAGTCACGAGCATTAATAGAATAAAATGTCTTCAGCAACTACAAGAAATTTATGGGCATCGTCGTATAAGGGGTTAAGCTCCCTTTTACTTGATAATATTGATTATAGTTGTCAAAATCCATCATTTATTTCACTCTGATTGCTAAAAGCATTCAAAGCAACTTGGTAAAACTTACCGAACTACACTGAATTGAAAGAAGTGGACTAGGCAAGCATACCCTGAATGTGTGTTGTGCATTCGAGCAAACAATTCTAGCTTTCTTGTTCTCGGACTTATCCTTTCCAGCAAAGGGTACATCTGCAATAATATGAACTTATCTGATTCTCTACCATGACGAGGATAAATATTCCACTTAAAACCACATGAAGAGAAGAGCGAAACAATGATAACAAGAATTGAGTACACTCACTACCATGCGTTAACAATATGGATATTGCTCAAGATTTTAAAATGCAGGACTAAGACGTTTTTTAGGGTAAGTAGATAAGAGATCCGTATACAAGTTACCTCGTCTGGTTTACGGCTCGTCTCTCTAACTTCAGCAACAATGACGTCCGTGTCAATGTTCCTGTTTACTAATGGATCCCCCTTTATTCCAACAAGGCAATGTTCCTTGCTGTGATTGAGCCAATGACCTGTTCTCCCTGTTCTGATAATTCTTTGAAGTTGATTAGTCTTCACCCAAATGATCTCTTCAACACGCTTATATCCCCACAGTTCTAAGCTGATTGAAGAAATCCGCATTTTAAACAAAAAATCAGCAAGATAATACTAATAAACATGAGAGATGCCAGTTCTTACTTATGTTATTACACATTGTAAGACAGGAAGTAGAAGCAATCAAGCAATCAGTATGAGAACACAAATTAGATACAAGTACTGAACTGGAAATTTTACAAATTGGTGGAGCACTAACAACCTCGTAGGTAAGATGGTCATTTGGTTAGTACTTTAAAGCCTCAGAACTATACTCTTAACACATCTTAATGGATGAGAACTTCTTAACAGGACTAGCTCATTTCACTTCTTCTCCATCAAGCACCCATCTGTGGACCAATTATACGAGCATGTTATCTACTTTCTTTTCAGAGTGTATTCCATGTCACAAACCTATAGAACCCTACAATTTACCTTTCAGACCCAAAGGGATATGCAGCAAAACGCATCACTAGTGTCGTTTCACTAGTAAGTAGTAAGTTCATCAATTTTTTCCTTTTTAAACGATACACATCCAAAACTAAAAGTATTAAACAAATGTCTAAGCCTTTAAGGTATCAAAACCACAAGGTGTCACAATCCCTTGATCACTTACCTTTTTTGTTTTAATAAAAATATATCAAATAACCTTGGTTTTGCAACTAGTGAGATGACAAAGCACGTACCATTCGCGTCCTAGCTCCATGGCACGTCCAGTGACCCAAAGAAAAATAAGACCATCTGTCTGCAATGCAGGAACATTAAGATTTCGCATTTCATCATCGGCCATAGTTCCATAAGGCAATTCCATATGAATGTCCCAGGGTGGATCTGCCATGATAACTCCAAACTGCCCAAGAATGTCCATTCTAAAGTTACGTATATCACAGTTAATCCATTGTGATGCACCAAGTTCAGCGTCTGAACAATATTCTGGACGTAGGGGCCTTATACTTTTAGTGGGTTGTGCTGACCCCATCATCATGTCTGGCACATCTTGACTTGAATCAAGCTCATAATGAACATACTTGCATGTCTGTGAACTCCAACATGATTGAAGAGAACTTCAAAGTAAGTATAAACGAAAAACTCCAGCCTAACCATGTTATGAGTAATATCATTAACAACTAATTCAAAAACAAAATTACCTTCATGTGTCGACAAGTATCCAGAAAAGAGCAGTCCCCTAAATTGATGTCAGTGTGTGGAGCAATTATGCGCCTAAAATGAACCTGGAAATTTGGAAGCTATTCGATTACAATAGTGATTGTAGCTTAAACTCAAAAGTTAGGAGAAATGCTTTTCATTTACCTACTCATGCAATTTTTTTTCTTTTCTGGTGAAATTTGTTTTATTATCAATCAATTAATGTACCCTATGGTTGATAAGGGCATGGAGAATCATCACGACTCACAAAACAAATGTATGAACACTGTAGAATAATCTTTGGGAAGTTTATGAAAATTATCAATAGGCATTTGATGCCCTTGTTAATTTTAGGCAAAGGCCTAATTACAATTCTCGAGCAAACGATTCCCAGAACATTCACAGAGAAGTGTGCTTAATGTGTATAATATGAATGGAACTTTTGGTCCTACACCAAAATAGAGAGTTCAGTTATTCTTAAATAAGAATGAAGAGCAACCTTTTCACATGCAATATAAGAACCAGCTTGGCGTCGGCAGTCTTCTTTGGTCAAAGCCGTACAATACATCTTCACTTGAGAACCACCTTTGCTTTTGAACTGAAACAAGTTCACAACAATAGATAAAGACTTGCAGGAAACAACTAATCATAATATGAAAAATAAACACTTTCAAAAGGATAAAGAACATTTTGACAAAACAAACGTCAACAGTGTTAGAGAAACCACATTCCCACATATGCAATGGATGAGGTTTCTTTAAATCTGAAATATTGTTTTTTTAACTTTTAAGGACCATGAAGGAATGACAATACACTATTGATGACTGGTTCAAAATAATGACAAATTACATAGGGTAAAAGAAAATCAATTAAATTTAAAATTTCATGAATATTTGGGCTTATGTGACTGATCAGGATATCTTTCCTAAGAATAAGAGCAGCAGAGTAGCTTTAGAGTCATCTAAGTGTGACCGTCTCAACAGGACTCAAACAAACCAATGCTTGGTCAAAAAGAGTCAACACTGGAAAACAGGATCGAACTTAATGGCCAATAAAGTGTCTTCTCTATTCATCAACTGCAAATTATGTAATCGACTAGGATAATTCTGTGTGTGTTAGTTCAGTGCTGCCAAGAATAGCGCTGGAGGTGTTTATGAGCGAGGGGCTAACGAGAATAATACATCGCCCATGCTTTATGATAGGCTGCTAGAACTTCACGCATTGAAAGTATTTCTGAAGGAACCCAGAGAAGGGTAAGCTTTACTTCGTAAACCTCTGAAGAACCTAAATAAGAGCATAAGGAATTTTGTGACTTAAATTCATGGTAACAGATTCTCTATATGATTTCTATTTTACGCCGGCTATCCTGTATATAATATTCTCTATGTAGTCCTCATTCTGTTCAAGTAGAATCTTCGCATGAACCAAATGAAGAGCTATTTTTTCCATATGGTGCAGATAACTCAACAAGCAGAATCATAAAGGTTCTCTTGATTATCAAATCAATGCATATATTTTCAATTACCAATATTTTGTAATCAATCAGCAAAGAGAACACAAGAACAGTAAAAGAGCTCTATTAGCATGCGAAAATTGGATCAAAATTTAACCGAAAAACTCATAAGGCCATAGCAGCAATTTTCAGTTAAAGGAGCATGTTTGCATATCAACAAACAAAAGAAGATTATACAAGATGGTGCAAACCAAACCTTCGCGGCCACAGCTGTTTCTTTGGCAGTTGGGCGATGAATTAGGTCTAAAAGCTCCTCTCCAGTCTTAGACTTCTGCAATTCCCTGAAAGACTTCTTACTCAATAGTGCCTCGAGATCCTTCATATCCTCTTCTTCTGTTCTTGGCTTTAAAGATGTCAAATTTGAACTACCCATTGCCGGATTTTGATTAATTTGTGGTCTATGAAAAGGTGTCATACTGCCCATCATTCTCGGCATTCCCATTAACCCCATTCCTCTCGGCCCACCCCTAGGCCCCATCATAGACCCTGGGCCTCCAGGGAAAATTGGTGACATACCTGATAAACTAGGGTCACCTCCAAGCCACATATCATGTGGCCTAGGCATCGCTCCTCCCATCCCAAAAACCTCAGCTCCACTTGTAATCACCTGCTGTATTATTGTTATGAAGTATCATTAGAAATTCAAACATATGATACCACAACATTCTGAGAACTGTTTATGCTGTTGTTTTAAATTAATAAATTTGACATCTTTTTTGTGCTTTAAATAAGATTAGTTAATGATACACGAAAATGTGTCATCATCATTTAAAACTCCAAATTGACAAAATAAACATCCAAGAACACTCATACGCACCTGTTGATTAAGATTTTGACTCCCATTTATTGAATTGAGTTCCTCATGTTGCTGAAGTTGAGAACTTTCCGGCAATTCCTTAACGAGCCGACTTCGATCAATCCCTAAAACCATAACCCTCGATTTCCCACTAATTACAAACTCTTCTAAATCAACTCCCCCACTTTCATCAGCCATTGATCTCAAAGCCATCTCGACAGCTAATATAGCACCAGTTTCACCACCAAGTTCAAGCAAAGCAGATTTCTCAGCTGAAGTAGCAGAAGAATCATTTTCCAGTTTTCTCAAAACAGCCGACGAATCAATCGGCGTAAAAGGTACTCTTTCCAATAAGCTAACAGCAACCATTGCTCTGACAATCGATAATGGGCTTCCACTAGAATCAACAGCTGAGAATTTATCAATCTCATCATCATCAATAGAAGGATGAACTACAGGTGGTGCGGGTTTTGAAGAACTAGGGTTTTGAAGAACTGTTGTTTTTGATTCACTAGATGGGTTTCTAGAAAGTTGATGATTTGGAAGATTTGAAGGTAACGTTTTCAAATTAGGGTTAGGGTTAGGTTTTGGGATAGGAGTTGGAGTATAGTCACGACCGTTAAAAGTAGTAACAACTTTAAGAGAAAGATCAATAGTAGAAACAATATCAGGAATTAGGGTTTGTAATGAAGAAATTAGGTTTCTTTGGTTTGAACGTTGATTCTCTATTCGAGTTTCAAGTTGTTGTCTTAGATCTTTAATGAAAGATATACCATCTTGACCATCCGATTGTACACCCATTGTTACTTCTTTTTCTGGTTCTCGAAGAAACTGTTTCTCTCTCTATCTATATAAACAGTTGCTTCCGAAGGGCTAAGAAAGAAGAAAACCGAAGTTAAGTTTGGTAACTTTGGTTTTGAAGGAGGGGAACGATATAAGGAGGGGACTACTAGAAAGAGGTGCTTTGGTGGGTGGCGAGTCTGGCGACCGTGCCAGGGAGTCCCCCGCTTTTTAACACCACCTTTTCACATCATACGTGGCATGCATCTGAACCCTAGATCTAAAATCATTTAAGGTATATGGTAGGTCCTGGACTAAATATCATGGACTAAGGGCAACCACAATGGAAAGACCAGACTAAAGACCAAAGAGCAAAAATTTTGATCGATGATCAGGTGTTCCCACAGCGGTGGATAGTCAAGCGAGGGACTAAGAAAGCGTCTGGAGATGAGCGAGAGGTTAGCATCCCGCTTGAAAACATGGACGACATCCTATCCTTCCGCCTGGCACAAGCGAGCTCCTAATCTGTCGCTTAAAAAAAACAAACCAGACGAGGCCCTAGGACCTCGCCTGACCATCTGGCGAAAGCTTAAGATTTCGTTATGGTATACGGAGTCCCAGCATCTCGGTTGTTTAGCGTGCGAAACCACCGTGTATTAGGTTATACGGGCGAGAGTATAAGGTTTCTCTTTCTTGAGTAGGCGAGCCCCTAGACTCTCGCTTCGCAATTTAACTTCGATTAAAACCCTAGAACAAGCCGCCGAAAAACATCTTCATCCTCTCCGCCTTCTGTACCCAAAGCTCTCGCCCGATATCTTACCCTTTCATTCATTTTTTTCGGTCATTTCTTCCCCAAACGAGAACCCATAATCTCGTTCCATTCCTCCACCCAAGCTTATACAGGTCTACAATAAAAATCAACGTATAATTAAATCCCTACCAAATTTAAATTTAATTGTTTTGATTTTCAAATATAGATGATTTATTTGTTAAATTAGTTGTAAATGTTGTTTAATTACTATATTATAAACCCATAATTGATATTTGAATTAGTGTTATCATTTTAAAATTGGGAATATAATTAGGGTTTATGTACATGTTTTGAATTAGGTTTTAAAATTTGTTGATATTTGATAAATTGAACCTATCATATGAAATTGTTGTTGTTTAATTGTAGTTGGTTGAATGTTGTATGTTGTGTACAAATCAAAGGAATTATTTAGTTCATATTTAATGTTTTTGCACTGTGGTGATAGATTTGGTATATTGAAAATGTTCCGTCATTTGTTTCGGCAGATGTCTTCCAATGTTGTTTCGAGATGGGTTGGTCGAAAGAAAACCAATAATAAAAAGGCTAAAATCACTGAGGATTCTGATGCGCATTCCATGGGGCCTGAGTCGGTAGATGTTCCGGGGCTGGAACAATGTTGTGGAAGACATGGACGAACATGTTTCTAAAAATATTTCATATTCCTCGGACGCCAATTTCAGGTTTGACCACCGTGGTTCTCTTAGATCAGTTTTATAGGTCTACAAGAGAATTACTAAGGAGTCTAATAGAGTCCAATATATTATAGAAAGGGGAGGTTGGGGGAGATTACTATCCCTACCTATAGTAGATTCATATCACGCTCTTACTGATTTTATTATAGAGTAGTTTTGGGGCTACGAATATCTAGGCATATTACGTCCCAACAAGACTACGACTGCTTCAGAACAAGAATGGCCAAGATGCCGTAGGTGGTTCGCTCCTCGAAAGAAGGGTATTGATATCTTGAAGTCAAAGACTGAACTTAATCAGTTATCTGTTGAGTCCGTGACTTGGCAACCGTGGCTATCTGCAGTTAACTACATACCGGAAAAAATTTGTCACAAGGCTATAGAACTATCTGGAAAACGGGTCACATTCTCCTGGCTCGGTATTGTAAGTATAATAATATTTTTTCTTGTAGTACCTCTTTGCCCCATCGGAATGGTTGAAACATGGTTGATATTTATTTATTTTCATTTTGTTGGTTAAAGCGCAATATGTATCTCGGAGACCGTTGTTGGAGGCAGAACAACCCAACATGGGGTATTCCTGCAAACCCCCCTAGTGAAGTTTCCAACTATGGTACCGATGAGAATGATGACATGAGTATCGTTGATCACGGATATTGTACACGTCTGTGTCGTGGATTACGATCATTATTATGAATATTGGCGACATGTCACGAACCTCTACAAATATGTCACGGCAGTTGATTGGGAGGTTGAAACCTATGGATATGCGGGTGACCGTATGAAACACAACATCCCACGCCCCCGTGATCATATTCCACTTCCTCCTCCCCAACAACTACCATATGTAAGAACTTTACACACCAGTGAGAATATTAATTAAATGGTTGGTGACATGTAATGTTTCTAATGCGTATATCTTTTTTTCCATCCCAGGCCGCGGCTTATGATTTACTGCAAGACTATGCTGATTTTACGCAACAGTTGCGGGATTTTACCCTATCTGAAACTAAGGATAGGATGGACCACATGATAGCTAAGGAATTTGAGTTTAACACATATCGAACTCAGACTTCCTCTGAGATAAAGCTCTTACAAGATCAGTTATCTTTGATGTCCAGACAGCTAAGCCATGCCCGTCAAGAAAAACCCCTTGGTTTTGGGTCATATGCCATAACACCAGCCCCTGGTTCTTCTTCAACAGTTCGCCCGAAGCAGAACGTCAGACCATCTTTCCCGCCATTTAACCCACCAAGATTGAACTCCGGTTAAATATAATATTTTTCATATTTTTAATCTATTTAAAAAGAACTGCTATGGTTATATTTTATTTTATCGTTGATTTAGTCTTAAATTAAATTTTTTAAGATACAAATATAGCCGTTATTAAGGAATCAACTCAAAAAATTCAACGGTCATCTAAGCGCTGGCCTAGCGCCTCGCCCAGCCCCAGGCGGAATACAAGAACCTCGCCTAGTCCCAGGCGGCTACTTAGCATATCGACTCTTGAGGAGCGATGTCCCACGAGCTCGCCCAATTTTATTTTTTCTGGGCGGGACATTAAGGTTTCGCTTATTCTCAGGCGGGGCTTTAGACAACCGTTTGTCTGGGCGAAATACCAGAACCTCGCTTGTACTGGCGAAATCGCAACCCTCCGCCCGTAAAAATATGCGGTATCCTAGAATCTCGCTTTTACTCAGGCGGGGTGCTAGAGTCTCGCCCGACTATATTTTTCGTCGACGATCGTTCGATTACTTATCATCTGGAACAGTAAAAACGTCGATTATATACTAAATATAATCGACGGATGTGGATGGTTTTCACGATCATCGATCAAAAATCACCGATAGTCGATGATTTGATCGACGATTGTGGTTGCCCTAATACCGTATAACATATAAATATGGTATTTTTTGGTAATCAAAAAACTGGATCTATCTATCATTTTCGGGTGGGGAGGGCTCTAGTGTTTTTAAACCTTCTCAGAGCAAAGGCTCTAGCCTCTGTGGCTTCCTTCCCAACTAATTAATATGGTTGAAAAGTGTCTACTATGGAAGGAGTGGCTCTCTAAAACCCCATATATCCCATGGTTTTGGTATCTTTTGATCTGTTTGGGAGTTTAAAAATAGGATAATATATCCGGAGATTGTTTATCTTAATTTAATTTATGATAATCTTGAAATTTATCAGTTTTAATGTTGTTTGTCTAAAATTTTATCTTATCCTGGGTTAACTCAATTTGTGTTTGTTTGACACTCGGTCCAACAGTAGGAAAATATAAATGATGTTTGTTTTGAAATATCAAGTTCAATAATATGCAATATATAAATCATCAGACATTAAGAAATAAAAATATTTTAAAATTAAAATATCAAAACAAGAATTTGATAAAAAATTATTAATGCAAACTAGATGGTATGTCGACGATATCGATAATTGTTCCACAATGCGTCAGCAATTGAACTACGAAGTTCTGACGCTAAATCTCGTTCTCTATTTCTCCCGTGTCTAATACCTTTGTTATTGTCTTTAGTATCCCAGGATCAGTTTCTTGTACAGTAATTATATCATCTTCATCGTCAAGAAATAAATCATTTATACACTCCCTACGAATGTGGTTATGGATGATGCAACAGGTTAGTACAATTTTCACTTGTGATTCATATGGATACTGAGATTGTGCTTGATTAATAATGAATCGTCTTTTAGGCCGTATTTGATAAGTTTGAGAACATAAAACTTAACTAGGTTAGGGTTTTCTTTTATTTGATTAGGATTATCATAAAATAGTTTAGCAAAGATATTTTTTCCATGAATCTCGTATAAGTATATGTTATATTTTATTTGTCTAGTATTTAACTTTAATAGAAAAGATCGGATTTACTTATTATTAATTTATGTTATTAAATAAGTTTGTAAAGAGAAAATATAATGGTAAGTATCGAAGATTAAATAATTCATTAGCGTCTTGTGGGCGATTTCTCCCATATTCCTTCAAGTGATAATGAACACTTCGATATGAAGTAATAAAATTTGACGTAAGGGTGAATCTTGCATCTCCAAGATAATCCTATACCAAATACAAATTCAAAACTATATTATTCCAGTAGTAAAGGAAGATGAAGTACTTATATGAAAAATAATAATGATATATATCATACCTTATGGTACTTTTAATTTATCAGATCTTGCTAAAGCTGAATCCAATATACGTCTATCATGAGCATAACCTTCCCAACCCACAAGAATATATTGAAATTGCAAATCGAATGAGCACGCTACATAAACGTTATGAGAAATAATTCTTTTTTTGTTCCTATAAAGAGTTTGTTCGTCCTCACTAGCCATTGCAGGTATGTGAGTTCCGGTATATTGCTCCAACACAATCCTACAGTTGAATACAATAATTGGTTGACAATATATTCATATACCTATAAGAATAACATAAAATTAATTCTAAGCAAGAAATAAGAATAAATATTATGTACCTTAAAATATGGATAAAAACTCGGATTTTCTCTTATCTCATCAAGGGTACTAGGCCCTGTTGGTTGCATAAAATCATCTACAAGTTGACCAATAACATCCAAGACAGCGTTAAAGTGTCGAATGATAGTCTCACCCCAATGTACGTTCTTGTAGTATTCCATTGCGTTCATTATGACCAATGGAAAGCACAAATATTGACACTTTCTCCTCAACTTTAGCTCCCTTGTTGTGACGAAACGACTGTTTTTCTTGTAACAATTCACATAATAGCAAAAAAAACATGTTTTTTCATCCGAACAATGTCTTAAAATCGTACATCATGTCCATTTGAAATTTCATCTACGTGGGTTTAGCCACTAAGAATTGAGTCATAACATATAGTTTTCTCCATAAAGTATTAATAATAGCATGATATAAATGATGTTGTAGCTTCTTTGACGACTACTATGGCATTCTCATCATCTTGATAAATAGCTATAAAGACAGTATTGTATGTGCCTACTTGTTGCATCCCGGAAAATTCTACCTGAAGCGATGTGTGTTGGGCAAGCCAGAACTCCCCGACGCGCGACTTGAGATGATAGTAAACGGGCTTTAAATCTTCACTTCTCACTGGAAAAATGCAGGTTCATTTGCCTTCCTAAGCATGCTTTATAAACATGATACTCGAAACGTAGTTACCATACTGCTCCAACTCACCCCTTGTTCTGCTAAAGGTGCAAGGCCATAAAATCCAATGTTGATACCTTTGGCATACATCACTCGCTTGCGAGTATTGTCCAGGCCTAACTCACACCTTGGACTAGCGTATAGGCCATTTCAAGCCTAATTTCTAATTCCTTAACTCTACTTCGACCATACATTGGAGTTTGCACTGATCTTGCTCTTGCCAAGGGTGCAACATCTAGACACATGTCATTCCATGCCGTAAAGGTTGATAGGAAATATGAATAATCCATCGAATGGAATTGCAACTACCTCATCGAGTGTAGCAACAATCATGTATTGACTTTGTATTGCTGAGCCATATGATATGAGTTACTATAATATCGCAATCACCTCTAAATTAGACATATGAGCGACAAGGTGTTGCACCTCAATACATTGCATTGCGGTTGCCTACGTACCAAACCCGTACCTTGAGGATCAAGCATGATCGTCGTTCATCTGAAATGGTCAATTCGAAATGAATAAGCAACATAAGCCTATTTAGGAAAAACAAACATCGAAAAAGTCCAATCATTTCAAAAGGATATGCTTAGGCATATACAATTCGCGTCCAACTATTTCCAACATGACGTAGCAAGGCCAAAGGCCTAGCAAAGCCTAGTTCGTATAGTCCAAGGGACTTTCGCAAGGTATGCACCAGCTTGTGCATAATTATCGCGACTTAGTATGCAAATATGCATTCTCGAGTACGCAACACAAATAAATGATACTTTCGCATAATTCAAGTTTCATCGGCTAAGCTACAAGCATAATGACGCTTATGCATCAAGTATGCACCAACGTATAGGCCACACCGCATATATGTGCATTACCGCTCATGCACATTCGACCAAAGCTCCCTCCATGTATATTTCTTAATCGCATTTCCATATGTTTGGAAAAGAGGGGTAAGGGACATTCATCTACTGCACTTTCTAGTGATGCATTCTCGGGTATGCATCACAGGTCAGTGAAGCTTTTTTGGGTAAGCTTCATAGCAACATGGATGCTTGCTTGGGTAAGCATCCTCGGGTACGTTTCATCGACTTCCAACCAAAGAATCCTCCATATATATGTTTTATTCGTATTTTTACAAGTGAATAAAAGGATGGTAAGGGATAATCATCTACTGCACTTTCTAGTGATTCATTCTCGAGTATGCATCACACATAATAGTGCCTTGGCACTATAATACAAGGTCGATGCATCAACACCCTGATGCATCCCTGAGTAAGCTTTATAAGCTTATGATGAAACTTCATCCCATGCCATGATGCGTCCCTAAGTAAGCGTCATGCGAAAAGTACGGGTGTTACACTATTGATGAAAAAGAAATATAAACAATCCAAATAAAAAAAAACAAAATTTTATGTAAAATATGAATAAGTAAACAAAGCAAAGTTTCATGTGCAAAAATAATTTAAAAATGGATACCATATTGTCGACTAAAACTTGAAACTAAAAAAATAACCAGACAAAACTCAAAACATCCACTTAATTAATTGAAAACTTAAATCATTTCTTCCACCTTAAAGTCAAGGACCATAAATGTTAAGGTTTAACAATAACCAATGACGCCTCCTGTCCACACTCAATGCTATGAAAATTTATGCTTTTTTCTCGTCTTCCAATAACTCTAAACTTTGCATGAATAGAAATTTATCCAAGTCTGGTATTTCCTCAAGTGCAGCAACTAAAGTTTTCTCTAGAGATGAGTTTTTGTATTCCTCTTTCTTTCTTATTTGTTATATTGTTCGCTGCACTTTCCATCAAATGAATTGCTTCCACCATTCCAATACTCTTTTTTGTTTTTCTAAAAAAACAGGAACTAAAAACTATTGAAGTTCTTGGTTTGTTTGGCATCTCGGATGTATTAGCATCGCTAACATTTCTATTTTTATATGTATTCTCGTTTTGGTCTTCAACATTCTCGTTATGGTCTTGAGTATTATTATCGTGGTACTCGTCGACCTCATGGTTGTTTTAATTACTATCATCCATAAACCGATATGCTTTCCAGTCGCCCTACTGTCACCAAATATCATATATACTTCATCATATTATGGAATAGACCTTGTCCTCCATTGTTTGTATTCTAGATCTGCCCACACGTTCAATTTATAATTTAATTACTAAGAAACATGTGATTGTAATAATAAAATTAGATAAAAGAGATTGAATAAAACCACATACCTTGATATGCTTTTCCCATACATCATCAGGTGCAATCACAATTTTTTTTATCTTATTCCAACCAAAGTCGTTTTGACCTCTAAGACCAATTATAATATTAAAGTTTTTTTTCAAAGTTTTCATACGATTTCTCAAAACTTCCTTAGTAAAAGAAGGACCAAAGCTTCCTTTGAAGTTAGTGATGATATTCGCCCAAGCAGTTTTACTAAATTGACCATCAAGTAATTGTATATCAACTACGTGCTCCGCCATAATTTCTATGAACAGTTGATCCATTGTAGGAGTCCAAGTTGTTCTCCCGTTTACGACACTTGATGATTCACTCTCCGTAAGTTCTATAATAAAAATTTAATAAGGTGAAAGATAAAAACAAACATAAGTTAACAACAAAGAATTCGACCAACAAAGAAACAAACATAACTATTTAATCCTAATAGACCAACCAGTATACATAATATTCGCTCACTACATGAGCACAACACAAGCCAAATAATATGGAGATGGATACTTAGTTACAACACTCAACATAATACTAAGGAGGTACATCGTATAAAATATCATACATCCTGACTTTAAGAATTGTGCACCTATTAATAATTGATCTGATTGCATTAAGTCCCTAGAAAAGAAACCCAATCACATAAAAAACGAAAATTACCATTGACACACAAAGTACAACCACACAAAATCAGGCATGTGCCCCTCAATGTAAACGGACAACCACGTTTTTTGGATCCTCTTTTCTTAGGTTCGGTCCCCGGGGTGTCAATCTCGTTATTATGAGACCGGTAAATACCACTTCTTTCATATACAACCACTTTTTAGTAAACACTCGCTTAGTCTCAGTACCCTTGAGACATAATTTGTATACCTATGATATACTAACTTGATTGACAATTAAATATAAAAAAACCTAAAGAACAATTCACATATTAATTAAATGTTTAGAACGAGTCTTTTTTTTATGTTATTTCGTACAATTCCTTTGTTTGTGGGATTCTTTTCCCATGCGAGGTAATGAGAAGAATTATAGAATGGATTGCGAATTATGCCTAGATCACGGATAAATGGAAATTTTATTGATAAGTCCTCTTCAATTGTGGCTAATATCTTATTACGCATAATATATTTTAACATCTATTCACGTACGGTGAACAACTAAATTCCATTAATATCAACACTTGATTTCACGCACGATCTTCTCTGGTCCTTCGTTTTCTTTTCTTTTATTCCAAAATCCGCTGGGGTTTTTTACACACCTCCCAACTTTCACCTCTTCTTACCCTATAAAGCTACTTGCGGTCACCCCTAATTTTCTAAGGTGTCATCCCTCTATTTATAAACTAAAATCTAATTTTAGAAACACAACTAACATAGAAATTCTCATGCAATAAGCAATTTCTTGTACCAATATAATTGTATATATTATATTTTTCCTAATTGTAGATGTTATATACAAAATAACTACTTCAAAAGTGAGGTAAGCATCCAAAGACACATCATACGAGGCATGTATACGCAGTACATAAACATAAACTTGAGGAATGAAATCCAGCAAAGCTTCAAGGGATGTTGGCATCAATAAAAAAAAATGTCAACGTTATGCAGGTCGCAAAACTTGTCTCTCGACACAAATAGTCAATAGGAAACTGAAAAAGGTCCTCCGAACCAAGAAATAAAAAAATATGCTAAAAGAGGGTCATTAACACAAAGTGAAGCCTCTAGCTAATCTATTATATGCCCAAAAACAAAACTTTATCTGATGATACTTGGCAGAAATAAGAAATAAGTTCATAAATTATATAACACTGCGCAAAAACAATGGCAATGGTCTATAATCTAGCTAATCCTACTGATAAGTGCATAATTTGCATATTTTGAGTATCAATTTCTTATATTTATTTGCTAGATTTGTGAATTACCTTGTATTGTTATTATTTTTCTATCTTATGTCTTTTATTAAGTTACATCTCTTAAAAGAAGTGAAAATTGATTGTTATAAAGGAAGAAAGGCCAAATAACAAGTTTAACTCATCCGGATCCATGGTTTCTTATCATCATGCCAAACAGAATAAAGTAAAAAAATCTAACGGTGAAAGAATGAGGTCATTCCGACGTCATATAAAGAAGTTATGAGAAAAACAAGTTCATAATTGCCTTTGAGGGTCAAGTGACCAAGGAAAAAGTCAGAAACTCTTAATTGCCTCAGAGGGTCAGATGACCAGGGGAAAACTCATAAACTTTTAGTTTCCTCGGAGGGTCAGGAGGTCGAGAAAAATATATGAGCTATGTATTAATGGGTTTTTATGCTATTTTTGAGTTTCCAAAACCTAGTATGAACGGAATTCGAGCACAAACACTTCTACTTTTTGGATAACTATTTAAGACACAATCTATTTATTTTTGCGGGTCTATCATATATCTTTTTGAAGAAGAAAAGAACAAGGAACTTTGGAGTTGGAGGTTTTCTATGACCTAGGATTTGCTTTACTTTTCGGGTTAATTAACGTTTAGTACTTATATTTTGTCCAATTTTAGTGTTTGACCCAACTTTTGTCCAACTTAGAGTTTGATACTTGGAATTGACGTTAACCCATGTTGACTATGTTAAATTTTAATTTCTGTTTAATAATTATTCAAAAAATAAATACAATTGAATTAATAAATGTCGTTAAGAAAAACAAGTTAGGTTTTAACAGGGTGCATGTGAATTACACAACAAATCCCCCTCCTGATTGGTGGTGATTCAAGTTAATCTAAACTCCTTCCCTGCAAATGATTCAAACCCGTTAATTCATCCAACATACACAATTAACGACAACAAACATCAATTCCATCATTTCGTGTTCTTAATTTCAACCCATTGAAAATAACCCTTCTGCCATATATTCTCTATTTACCGTTGTTTTCATCACCATCCAAAACCACCAGCGAACCTATCACTAGCTTCACATCAAGCAACACAGCCATACAATCAAACTTCTCACTTTTGTTCTCAATCTATCTCTCGAATTCTCCTCAATTCTTCAACCCAACAAAAATGCAAGCCACAGTGCCAGCTAGATCAAGAACTCCATCTCTTCTCTAAATCAAGGAAAACCCTTTGTTTCTTCTACCTGCCTCCATGACCATCTTCTTCTCTTCAACACTAGACTCGCCAACTCAACTTTAATCTCGAACCAATTCAACCCTATCCATGTTTCCTTCTAAAATATATTATCATTATTTATTGTCTCAACTTCGTTCTCTGTCAACAAATTTCACATATCAAATTACATCACTCACTCGACTAAACCCAATCGAGAATGGATTACATAAGGCAGCAGCTCCATGACTTTAAATCCACTTGAAGAAGGTAAACAATTATACCGGAAGAAATCAAACAAATAAATATCCTGGATTCGAAATCAGTAATGCATTAACTAAAACTTACTATTCCCTCGTGTTTAAAGTTTTAGGAAAAAGATTAGATTCATTATTTTTTTTCAATTTTCCCCAAAACCCTAAATTCAATCCTGATTTCTTCTATTTTTAGTTAAAATCACAGTTTGATCATAACCCACTACTATTCGATCAAAACTCATTGAAAACCATTAACCAATTTTAAAAAACCCTTTCATCATCAATTTGTTCTTAAAATATCCACCAATTCATCTCACCTAAGTCTAGTCATATGAATTACTTACTTCTGAATTCACTATGATTCACGTATGTTTGTTCTTCAAATCCCCGCCAAATTAGGCTTCTTTTCATAAATTTATCCAATTAAAATATCCAAAATCAAAGCTCCTTGAATTGGTAGCATCATGATCAAAAAGCAGACCGTTAATGGGTTCTGGTCGAATAGAAAAGGGGTATGATTTAGGGTTTGGAAAAACGAATTGACGAAAATGAATTCGGGTACAAAGAAGATGGTAATGGCTTTGAGATTTTGGTTTTCGGTCTGATTGTATGATGCAGATGGTTTTAAGAAATATCGGTTAAGTATGAGAGGAAGAGAAAAAAAAACAAGAAGTTTTCTAATCTTAGCCGTTAATTATTTAGATGGGTGGAGATCTAATGTCGGTCGTCTACCTATACGATGAGGTTAAGGACACGATTAGTCATTGTTACTAAAGATAAATATATTTTGATAATTATGTATTAATCGACTAAAAGTTTGATAGGTTAGGGCAACTCCAGCGGCGCGATCAAAATCAAAGACTAAAGATCAAAAAAATTTGATCTTTGATACGCTGCAAGAACAACCATGAGTAGTCAAGCGAAAGGCTGGGGTCGCGTTTATGTTTGGCGAAGTGTTAGCGCAACGTTTGAGAAGACGGACGAACTCCTACTACTTCGCTTGCTCCAGACGGTGTGATAGTGTACCGCCTGACGTGGAGCGAAATTCCAAGTATTCGCCCAAGTCGAGACGGTACCCTAGCTTTCCGCCCAATTCGAAACGGTACCCTAGTGTGACGTACCCCAGCACTTCGCCCAAGTCGAGACGGTACCCCAGCACTTCGCCCAATTCGAGACGGTACCCCAGATTTTCGCCCATGTCGAGACGGTACCCTAACTCTTCGCCCAGTCGAGACGGTACCCCAGCACAACGCCCGTGTTTTTAAGCGAAATCTTGGACCGTCGTTTATTCACAAGCGAGACGGTAGTGCTTCGCTCGACTATAATTTTTAGTCGACGATCAACGACTTCTTTTAATCCTGAACAGTGATTTTCAACGATTATAACCCAAATATAATCGCACGGCTGTGGCTGTTTTTCACCGATCATCGATCAAATGTAATCTTTGATCGTCAATTTGATTGATGATTGGAGATGCTCTTATAAGACTCATAACTTAACCGTGTTAACACGAATCAATGTCTTTTCGAAGTACTAAACCCTAAGTTGGATAAAAGTTTGACCAAACACTAATGTTTGACAAAACTCAAGTAACAAACCTCAATTAACCCTTACTTTTTTACTTTATTACTTTTCATGGATTTTAAGAAATCCATGATGAACTAACAACCTATATCTATAATTGTTTTCAACAATTACTTTTGATCAACAAAATCTCCCTGATTACAATAGTTTTCAAATATAATTAACAACCTATATCTTCATGTGGATCGAATTCATTTTTATTACTATACTCTTATTTATAATTGTGAGTGAAAATAACTTAAAATAATTTTTCTTGGCTAACAACCGATCACCTACCAGGCCTATAATAAATTGTAGTAGATTATATCAAAAGAATATTGCAAGATTTTTAGGCACCTGAAATACTTTACGCATATCAGTTGATATCCTTGCAGAACTAGTCTAAAGTGGAACGAAATTAGTGAGTGAGATAATGATGGAAATTTAAGTAATGCATCTTGTTCTTAGTGTTAGTAGACATAAATTATTTTAGCATTTAACCTTAAGAAGGACTAATATGCTTATTTAAGTAATCGTTCGTCTACAATATAGATAATGGCTTAGTTCACACGGAATCTACAAGCGAAAAAATTGTGAAATTGGATGCTACGTGAACAGGTTTGTGGTGACCCTTCTATAAGCTTTGTGACACCTTTTTTTCTAACCGATAAAATCCTTATCATATCCAAAATGCTATATAAACTACGTGAGATCAAATTCTTAAACTAGTGACGACAGTCTAATTGATATAGAACATCACTGATGACAAGTCATACTTTTTTTTTCTTTTATACTTTTTTTTTCTACCTGCTGTTATTGCCTCGGTTTAGAAGTCTTATTATTTCTTTCCTAGTTTTTTTCTTTTTAAAGTTCAGTTAATTTAAATATCATAGTTCTAGTTTTGATATTTGTTTTCTTTATATATTCAGCATTATAGTTACGGGAAGACACACTATTATTATTCAAGAAACATTATTCATTCAACTTTTGTCCTCTGAATCTTTTCTTCATGTTCCTAGATTTCTTCTTTTTCTCGCATCTCTTTTTTCCCTTTGTATTTCCTGCAATCTCCTTATTTCTTTCTTCCATTATAGTTCTACATTAGTTGTCCATTATAGTTCTACATTAGTTGGGATCTAGAGACTAAAATTCTAGATTCTCATTTAGAATTCGATCTTTGGTAAATCGCTTCCGCGACCCTAGTTTTCTTTCTTCTTCATAAAATTATTTTTGTTTTTTCTTAACCATGAGAGACAAAGTTACTATGAAAGATCTTGCTAAGCCTGGTAAAGATTTAACATAGCAGTTTCATAAAAAACTAGGAAAGTTAGACATGAAACAGGTACAGTTTGATAAGAAACTAGATAATCTTACCAAGCTTTTGAAGAAACATTTAAAGGTTGAAGATGAAGAAAACTCTGATGACGAAGATACGCGATCACGTAAAAATTACAATTCCAATGAAAATGGTAAGCCTCCTTTCTTTCATGATACTGATATTTCAGAAGAGATATTACAACAGTTAAGAGAGAAGAAGCAACACGAAAATTTTCTCAATAATCCTAAGAAAAATATATTAACTTTTCAGTTTGATAGTGGGGATGGCGATACTCTTGAATATAAGCAGGAAAAGAGATGGACTGAGGATAAACGTCTCAAATCAGGGCAAAGTCCTTATGGAACTCTTCCACATTGAAGGATAATATTCCAAACTTCAATGGAAGTTTTAAAATTGAAGATTCGTTAGATTGGTTCTATGAAGTAGAACCATTCTTCGAATTTATATAAGTTCTTGACCATTCCAAAGTGAAATTAATTCTTATAAGCTCAAAAGAGGTGTTGCTGCATAGTGGGAGAAGCTATGTGAAAATCATTTCAAGTATGATAAAACCCCTGTATGTACTTGGGAAAAAAATGAGAAAACTCTTACGAGATAAATTTCTACCAAAAGATTTCAAGCAACAATTGTTTATAAAATTACAAAGTTGTCAGCAAGGAGCAAGATTAGCCGAAGAATATGTGTCAGAATTCTATAATTTGGTTGCACGTAATCACCTACATGAATTTGAAAAACAAATGGTGGCTAAGTTTATTGAAGGATTAAATAGGTTGATTCAGCATGACATGACTCAATTTGTATATACTATGGTAGAGGATATCCAACAAGCTCTCAAAATAAAACTTTGTTAGTACCTAAAAATTGCTCCTGGGCAAAACAATATATTGTTGAAGTACTTTATTTAGATTCGGAAATCAAATCGTACAAGACAAGCCTAAACCACGAAAGTAGACGTTCCGTCCTGCTTCGGTCACAAGGAGAGAAAATGGGTTGATCTTAGGGGATGGAAGCAGAGAAATTGAAGGAAATGAGTATGAAGAATTGTGTGTAAAGGTGTTGAACTATGGAGAATAACAAAGCTTATGAGAGAATGGTAAGCTTGTTTTGTTTTCTAAATGGGCTAAGCAGCCTATTTATAGTAGTATGGGAACAAACACGTTTTCCTTGTAATTAGTGGAGGTAGTGAAGAGATGGAGAGATGGAGATTGTGGGGATAATGTCACAACCACCCATTATGTCTTGGGAAGTTTCTAGAAACCATTATTTCATTATCTCTTCAACAACGATAACCATCACCGTTACTTTGTAACTTTCTTATAATGGGGTGTTGCCACGCTGCATGTTACTGTAACTACCAGACCGAAACCTCATGAAGAATCCCCCATGTAATTTTTTTGATTTCTCGTAGGAGTTAGTGGAGTCATGGACTCAAAACACATGAGTAATTCGTGAGTTTGTCATAAGATAATGCTATCAATGAGTTTGTGCCAACACAGTATGGAAATGGCCTAGTATTGGCGATAGTAGCAAAGGATAATATTGGCACGAGCAAGCAGAGATGATGTGATAGACACATTTTTGTATATAAATTATGCTCAATCCTATATTCTACTAGTGTTTGATTTTGTACTTATTATGGATTTTTATGTCTTTGTAGGTATTTTTGAGAAATAAATATTTGTGAAAAAATCGGCTGAAAAAATTGTTAAAGGCGCCCAGAAAAATTACTAAAGGCACCCACTTGTTGGATTGGGGGCACCCCTTTTCAAATTCAAAATCCGGAAGAGGCGGGAACTATTTCTTCACGTAAGCAAGAGTATTTAGTTTTGAACCGAGTTTTAAGGGATTTTGTGGTGATTTCAAGTTACCAAAAGGAAGAAACAATCAAAAGAAGTATAAATACACCATTCAAGAGAGTTTTACGCCGTGAAAATGGCTGGAAAATCCGAGCATACACCGGAAAAAAAAAGAGTTACTCTCGGTTTCAGATTAACCAAGATTTGGAGTTTGGTTTGGACTCTTCTTTGAGTCTCGGTTGAGAGAGGTTTCTAGGGTTAGCTAATCCTTTAAATAGCCAAGATATTGAAGAAAATAAGAAGCCATAAGCAACCGAAAAATTTCAGGAAAAAAAAACTATTATGCTGGTGAAGAAGAAGGCGAAGAACATAAGGCTCCAGAGAACAGTTGATTCCGTTGCGTTATCTTTCATAATTCTGAAGCGGCCAGAGTCCGTACTTTATTTTTGTTCTCTTTATCCACACAGAGAACACTCTCTGTAACGTTTATAAGTGTATCAAATCTTTTGTGGTATTATTATTTCTTCATTGTAAACACTTTTTGAGCTATGAACAATTATTTTGAGAGTGTTTCCAACATGATGAGTTAATCACCATCACCGGGGCGACGGAGGAAGCCATTTTTCCAATAATAAAGTGGTAATCTTATTTTGTGCAATTCTTTTACTATTATTTGCTTTGAATTAAATTTGGAAAAAAATGGTTTTTATCAATTAGTTGTGTTTTCTTTTGTTGAGTCATGCTGAGTTTAGAGCTTTTGATGTCTCATGCTTTCGATTTACAACTATTCTTTTGAAAATCTAACTTTGACAAGATTTTTTTATCACTTGAAAAATTGGCTAATGGTGGAATCCTTAGTCTCAATCCTTCCCATAATTTGAAATCAATTTTACTTTAATCTTCTTTATTTTTAGTTTTAAGAATTAAGTTTAAAAATCAAATCTTTACAAGTCTGAGTATCGAATATTTTACCACTATTTTAAAACTATATCAATTTTTAGCGCCGCCGACGCGGACTTGTCTTTAGGTTTAGAGTTTAAGATTTTTTTTTTTTTTTTTTTTAGTATTATTTTGTTCTATTTTACGTTTCTTTGGGTATATATCTTTTTGCTACATATTTTGGATTTTGGATTGAAAGGAAATTGAGCCACAGACTTTGGTGATTAAAGACTTAGAGTTAAAGTTAAAGCTAAAAGAACGGAAAAGAAGACAAAGAATTTTATTTTTTAGATTTTATTTTTATTTGTTTCTCTTTTTAGAAAATTGTTTTAAGAGATTTTTATTATTTCTGTAATTATTTCTTTTATTTTTGGACACTTTTGGACTTTATTTTGGGACTTTGGACATTATTATTATTATTATACCCTACGGAAGGGTAATTTAAATATAAACTGCAACAGGGAAGGACAAAAATTACTATATTGTCTCGGCCCCTTGGGTTCGTATACTGACACAGGAGTCGGTGGCCCGAGTCGACAACAACCGATTCATCCCCCGTCTGGTACGGGAGGTAAGACTCGATCAACCCACGAATCCCCTGCAAGTGGGTTAACTTTATTCCTTTGTGTGCATATATGTTGAGGAACTGAATACGAAATTATTTTTCTAGTAAAGGGAAAAAACTGGCCATACAAGACAAGGACTCGGATTTCATCACCGTTTCCTTCTTGCCCGCTTTAGGAACACGTTACCAAATACGAACCTAAGCTTAAAATTTTGACTAGAAAGAGACCGATAGGGTAACGAGCTTATAGGAAACTCGTTCAAAAGGACTGTATTGGTTACTTTGTTAGCCTAACTCGAAGTTCAAGAAGATTATTTTAAGTTGATTAGAGTCGCCTTGTAACCCAAGGAAAAGTTTCCAAAGAGACAGGGTTATCAAAGCTCCTTAGAGCTTATCCTGTTTTTGTTCGACTTAATCTAATTCGGACCATTCTAAGAGGTTTGATAAAACTGTAACTAGTTGCCCTATGAAAGAATAGAAGCTGGTCTAGAAACAATCTAAGTGGAGCCATCATGCTTTTTGTTTGCTAGATTCGATAGGTTTGATTTGGTTGAGTCGGCCTTGTTTGTGTACGTTTAGAACCCCCTTCCTGTTAGGATTTATTTTCTTAGATTTTTTAATATATTATGAAGTTTTTAGAAAATATTGAACTAGTATTATGAGGACCAATACAATGATTATACGATTGAATTTCAAAATATACATTATCTGTACTATCAACATGGTGTGGATAGTTGTCGGGACCACCATCAACCTTTTGGATGTTATTACTCCTACCAGGGTGATCCCAATTACTATTCATATACACACCCGTCATATGAACATGAAAATGAGCAAAATTATAGTTTTTTATCTTGGAGGGATGCCCTAAAGCAGATGCAATCTAGTACTCCCTATGATAACCCAAATCCTTCTCTAGAAGAACCACATGAGAAAAATTCTAGTTTTTTATCTTGGAGGGATACCCTAAAGTAGATGCATTCTAGTACTTCTTATGATGATTCGAGTTCTTTTTTCTTGGAGGGATGCCCTAAAGAAGATGCAACCTAGTAGTCCTTATGATGAACCTATTATGCCTCTAGAGGAATCATTGAAGCAGTGGCGATGCCTCTAGAAGAATCACTCAAGAAGATATCTGAGATAACACATAGGTTTGAATTAAGTGTGAGAGGAACAAATAGTAGTCCAACTCTTTCTCTAGAAGAATCACACGAGCAATTGCGATCTAGTACTCCTTATGATCCATTTTTTTCTCTAGAAGAATATTACGTTGGGGGGGAACAATTAGTAGTCCAGAGGACGAGGATAGAATTGGTAACACTATTTATATAGACGAGGTTCAAACATCTTCATATTATTATGATGATGAGGATAATATTGGTGAAGAACTTGAAATATACAGGCAGAGTGATCAGGAAATTGTCACTCCAATTGTGTTTCATGATGATAGTGTTATTTGTGGTTCAAATCCAAATAATTTTAATGATTATTCACCTATTCAAAATAAAGAGGACTTGACTAGAGATACCACTGCTTTAGACGATGTAGAATTTTCTTGTTTTGAAGCAGATAATGGTTTAGAGGAACGGGTTTATCCTGAAAATACTGTTTAAGAATCCAGCGATTTAGAAACAATAGTCTTAGATAACAAAGATAGACCAATAGAGATTTTAAATATGAGTGAGGATGCACCACCTGATTATAACCTAGAAGAAGCAATTGACCATTTTCGGGAATCTGGAGATCTAGAAATTAGGGAAATTGTGACTACTCTATCTAAAGACACTTAAAACTCTAAGTTTGGGGGTGTCATTCTCCCTGTGCTTTACCTTTAACTCTTAGAAAGGTCTCTAACTTGGGACTTGACAAATGCACCTCTACCATTTTACAAGATCATCTTCAAACTAGATTTCCTGAGCCTGTTGATGTCCAGAAAGAAGTTCAGTTATTAGAAACCCATCCTATAGTCGATGTGGTTTACCTAGGTGATAATACCAAGATTGAATTTGTTTTCCCACAAAAATATTTTCTTCCATATGTGGGAACGTATGAATTTCAAATGTGTCAGTTATTAAGTTTTGAGACAAAACCTAATTACTTTAGGAAATTAGAATCGACACATTTGTTTAAGAATGACCACCTTCATAGTCAATTGTGTGAGTCAAATCTGATTGACTTTGAGGATCCACAATTATTCAGGTTATTATTATGTGCTTCTAAGTTCTTAGTTGAGTTATTCCAAACTTTACAACCTGATTCTTTTGATCCTGCCTACAAGGAAATCCATCCCATGAAAATATTTTATTTAGAACTTTTTATAGAGCCTGAACCTGAACCACAACTAGAAGTAGTTGTCTTAAACAAAAAACTAGATAAGGGTGTGCTCGGTTTGTTCATTTTCTTGGCCTGCTGCAGTTTCATTCTATTTTGGATAGCACTATTTGATTCAGATGACCCACAGTTGTTCCGACTATTGCTATATAATTTTATGAGGTGACTAATTCTTTCTTAGTCTGGATGAAGACATAAACTTAACACTTCTTGGGAGGTAACCCATGCTCATGCGACACAATAATATCTTTCCTTAACTCCTTTCCTTCGATTGGGAACAGTTTCTCCTTGTTCACATTTTTAATCATCCATCTTTAGAACATTGAGGACAATGTAAGATTTAAGTTTAGGGGTAAGGGAGAAACTTTTGCAATAATAAAACTCCAAAGTCTAGAAATTTCTGAACAATTTAGGATGACACTAACTATACTATGTAGATGGAAACTTAGATCTTTTTTTATAGGAATTGGTGTGCCTAGATAAATGGTCTATTCATAAAAGGAAAAAGTTCAGGTGTTAGAAATAACATGATGGTCGTCACCGTATCTCAGAGTCTATCTCGACCATATCATCTTCTGTTTTTATTTTTGCAATTTTTGTGTTTCTCTAAGTGATTTGGTGGGGCACCAGTATCGAATTTTTATCACCGCCAGGATGAAATAGAGTGTTTGAGATCAAGCCCCATTATTAAAATTCTTACTTTATTAAAAAAAGAATAAAATAATAAAAAAATCGAGTATTGACACTTTGATAGCAATATGTGTGTGTTTTCCCTGTCTCCGTCGCCTAAGCAAGCGTGGAACGCAGGATCCATGGGAACTATCATGTATGATGCTGATAAGGACCATGCGCTTAGATTCAATTTGATCCAATCATGTTGTCACTATATTTATAATTGTTTTATTTTTAATAAATCGATCGCTGGGACCCTTGTATATACCAGTTGAATCGATATTAGTATTATGACTAAGACCAGTTGGAGCGTATCTCAATCCATTAGAATTCATCCTGGTACTGACCTTCAGACAGATATGGGAAACACCGTTCACCTTAGTCAACATGCACAAACTTCATATTGCCCACATCCATCTTCTAAATCTTTTCATATAATTGAACTTTGATAGATTATGAGTATTGTGGTTGAACGACTATCTAAGTAGATCTTTGTTTTCTTATATATGAATTTTAGTATGCTTGAGTAAAAACTCGTGTACAACAGTTGGACTCATATAGGGTAATGATTCTCATAGCCGAAGAATTTAGTATGCCAACTAAATAGCTTGTTTGGTGTTTACCCTCAATCGTTCACGAGTAGCTAAAATTTGGAGTAAAGGTTTTGTGGGTATACCTCTTCTAAACCCTTACGAGAAAAACTCATCTACTAGGGACACCTAGGGGTTTAAAGGCTTATTGCATATGCTAAATGTAGTCGCGATTCCTGCGAAAGTGAGTTAGGATTTATTTTCTAGATTAGATTTGCTCGAGGACTAGCAAATAGTAAGTTTGAGGGTATTTGATAGACACATTTTTGTGTCTAAATTATGCTCAATTCTCTATTCTACTATTGCTTGATTTTGTACTTATTATGGGTTTTTATGTCTTTGTAGGTATTTTTGAGAAATAAATATTTGTGGAAAAATCGGCTCAAAAAGTTGTTAAAGGCACCCGAAAAAATTACTAAAGGCACCCATAAGAATTGGTAAAGGCACCTATCTGTTGGATTGGGGACACGCCCTTTCGAATTCAAAATCCGGAAGAGGTTTGAACTATTTCTTCACTAAGCAAGAGTATCTGGATTAGTTTTGAACCGAGTTTTAAGGGATTTTTTGGTGATTTCAAGTTACCAAAAGGAAGAAACAATCAAATGAAGTAAAAACACACCATTCAAGAGAGTTTTACGCCGTGAAAATGGCTGGAAAATCCGAGCATACACCGAAAAAAAAAGAGTTACTCTTGGTTTCAGATTAACCAAGATTTAGAGTTTGTTTTGGACTCTTCTTTGAGTCCTTATCGGTTGAGAAAGGTTTCTAGGGTTAGCTAATCCTATAAATAGCTAATATATTGAAGAAAATAAGAAGCCAGAAGCAACCGAAAAATTTCAGGAAAAAAAACTATTATGCTGGTGAAGAAGAAGGCGAAGAACATAAGGCTCTAGAGAACAGTCGTTGATTCCGCTGCGTTACCTTTCATGATTCTGAAGCGGCCAGAGTCCGTATTTTATTTTTGTTCTCTTCGTCCACACAGAGAACACTCTCTGTAACGTTTATAAGCGTATCAAATCTTCTGTGTTATTATTATTTCTTCATTGTAAACACTTTTTGAGCTATGAACAATTATTTTGAGAGTGTTTCCAACATGATGAGCTAATCACCATCGCTGGGGCGACGAAGGAGGCCATTTTTCCAATAATAAAATGGTAGTTCTTATTTTATGCAATTCTTTTACTGTTATTTTCTTTGAATTAAATTTAGAAAAAATGGTTTTTATCAATTAGTTGTGTTTTCTTTTGATGGGTCATGCCGAGTTTAGAGCTTTTGATGTCTCATGCTTTCGATTTACAACTTTATTTTGAAAATCTAACTTTGGAAAGATTTTAATCACTTGAATAATTGGCTAATGGTGGAATCCTTAGTCTCAGTCCTTCCCATAATTTGAAATCAATTTTACTTTAATCTTCTTTATTTTTAGTTTTAAAAATTAAGTTTAAAAATCAAATCTTAACAAGTCTGAGTATCGAATCTTTTACCACTATTTAAAAACTACATCATGACGCAACAAAAAAGTGAGAAGAGAAAGGTAAGAAGGGAAAGGCTCGCGTTGTGGCTACCAGTGCCAGCGTTGGCGCTAGTGCTAGTGCTAGCGTTAGCGCAAGCGCTGTGACTAAGAGCGTCAATGTTGGAGCTAATGCTAGCGCCATTGTTTCCATTGGTGTTGTTGCTAGCAGTGCCAATGTGATTATTTTGTCTATTGCATTATTTTGCGCCAAAGTTGGGCACTGGTGCTAGCGTTGTTGCTAGCCACACTAGTAGGTTGTCACTGGTGCTCGTTGGTGTTATGACCATTTACCTATGCGCTATTAGCACTGGCATTTGTTTGGCCTTTGTGCAATGCATATAGAACATATCCAAGGAATTCATCCGTGGAAGTTTGCGACTTGAGACGATGTTCGATTCGACTTTGCATTTAGATAACATGCATCTTAATTAACGTTTTTCATAAATGGCATATCATCTATTTTGAATTTTCGTAATTTTGATCAGCGTGTTCTGATCAATACAAATAGTTTACATGGACGTACATAAAATAACGAGGGTTTAACTGGGTAAATCCATGAAATTTTGGAGGCGCATACATATATATATATATAAAAGAGCTATAGGGCTAATGTAGCCATGAGCTGAACACACATTCTCAATTCTCTTGCAGAATGTAAGACAAAATTGCATATTCATAATTCTGATCTCGGGCCAGAACGTTTGTACATATACATTTACTTTATGTGTCTGCAGCTGAGCAAAGAAAATATTACAATTTTCTCCCTTGTCAAAAATCCACCATCGATAAACGTCGGATCCTTCGTTCTCCAAGAATTCAATAATCCAGACAAGGTAATCACTTTCAAGGTAATTACAAACCCTCTATTTCATTATCTAACTATAACATTAACAATCCTTATTATTTTTCTATTTTTTTGAATCATAATCCTTATTATTCAAAGGATGCAAGTTATTCTTCTTTTTATCAGCAACATTAACACCCAAATTTTACTCATTCACAATCACATCTTCCAAAATTTAAAACTCATATACTTCTGATTTCAATTAAGTCTCAATCCATGCAACAATAATAAAATTCCTTTGCTCGTATAACAAACACCTCCATGAATCGTTTTATTAAGTAAAAACCCACCTTATTTTCCACCACTATCCAAGTCTCAATATCCATATTTTAAATTTAGAGGTGATAATTTTAACAAGTGCCAACAACCTGGCCATAGTTCTGGTGAGTAGCGTAAATTCAATATATTAATTGGTGATAATCTAGAGGTTTTACATAAGTTCAATGGTCTTTTTACTGAGTCTGCAAATGACGTTGAGAGTTTAGGGGAGGATAATTTGAATAATGATCCATATGACAATTTAGATGTACAAGAAGTTTATGGTGATTATTTTCTGAGAATAATTCATCAAATTTTGTTTACTCAACCCTCTTTTTCCCACATAAATAATATTTTCAGGTCAAAGTGTGTCATTGGGGGAAAAGTTTGTGATATAATTGTCGATAGTGGTAACGTGGATAATTATGTTGTTAGTCTTGCAGTAAAAAAATTAGGACTTCGGGCTACACCACACCCTAGTCCTTACTCGGTTAGTTGGGATAATGGCTATACTTTACAGTATATTACACATCAATGTTTCTTTGAACTTTTCTTTTCTTGGATTTGAAGATTCAGTTATGGGTGATGTTATCAACATGACTGCTACGCATCTTCTTTTTGAAAACCATGGTAATATGATATTCGCGATTTTCAAAACTGTTATGAGAATATGTATACCTTTTTCCATGATGACAAAAGGAACACTTTCACTCCTTTCAAATTTAGTACATTATATAAATAACACAATGGACAAAGGATTAATGTTTTAGTAGCTTCCATTGTCAAAAAGGTACACACATATTTACCCAGTTCTCATGAAGACTCTAAACACATGATAAAAATTATGGTAAAGATTCAGCCTTTGCTCAAGAAATTTGGTAGTTTATTTCCTGTTGAACTACCTAATTCTTTACCACCTTGATAGGCACTTAATTTATACATATTTACCGTCTAATTTATATTTACTAGTTCTTATAATTGTACTAATTTTACCCTTTATGGCTTTAATGGGTGGTTCGTATAAAATCCAATGTTACAAATATATTGGCTAAATAAGAAATAAAATGTCATTAGCGATCAAAATAAAAAATGTTGCTCGCGGCACCAGAGTGGAATCTCTAATTCGGCAGTCAATTTTCTGTGCTTGCACCACAGAAGTTGGCTAAACTTGCTTTTGATTTTAAGAAAAAGAAGTCTGGGATATTGATATGGCTGATGGAGACGTAAAAAATGAAGAAAAAACATGTGTTGGTGGGTTATCTTTTGGCACGTAAGAAGGTGATTGAAAGGTGAGAAGAGGTAAGACTGACGTGATGGTAGCTTTTCTTTTTAGGTTTGTGTGGGCGTACAGTAGGCATGAGGTCTAGGTTATTAGGTTAGGCGGAAGATAGGAAAGACAGAGAGAGAAGTGAGGAGTGTCAAGTGATATAAAAGAAAGGGAAAGTATAAAAAGAAAGGGGAGGTGACGTGAGAGAGGAGTCTTTTTTTTGAACTTTCTTTTTTAGGTTTTTTAAAGTGAGAGAAAGGGGTGCTGTTGATTAGAGGTGAGAGGGATAGGTAGAGAGAGGTGTAGAGATTGGGGGGGACATTAGAGAAGAAGGTACAAAGGGAGGCGGAAAGGAGGAGGGGGTATTGTGCGTCTGGGTTTGGACGTGTGAAAGAGATAAGAGGGAAGGAAGAGCTAGAAAGAGAAAGAAACAAGGGATTGGGGCTAGGGTGTACTAGAGTGGTGAGAGAGGACTATAGTGGACATAGGAACGCATAGGCTGCATCTCGGTTTTGAAAGGACACAAAGAAGGAGAGCGGCTGGAGACATAAAAAAAACAGGAGAAATAAGGGAGGATGACAACCGTACAGGAGAAAGGGAATGCCTTGCTAATTAATTTGTAGCTAGGGTTTAATGTTGAAACCACTTAAAGTTTTAGATCAATTAAACCGAATTATTTGATGCAGACTATTATGATTTGAATAGATTAATTCCATGATTTTGATTTATTTATTTAATGAAAAATTAGTTGTTGCTTCACCGGTGCTGTACAATACAGTAACCTATGCGCATAATTAATAGGATATAAAATATGTTTGTCTACTTATTTGATATTTCATGCTTGGTTAAATCCTTAGATGATGTATGCTTAGAAGAGCCAAATATTATTTGTGAACCTATAATTAGTTTCATATTATTTTCTCGCTAACGCAATTAGATGGTGTATGCATGAGACTTTGAGCTTTTCATGCGCCATGCTTAGGGCGTCCCAGTGATATTTGCGACTCTAATACATATAATAGGTGATGTCGATAGAACGAACAATAGATGAATATTCAGGAGTTATGTTTCACTTCAGTAATTAAATAGAAATAATGGTGGATACTGAAAACTCTGGTTACTGTTTCTCCCATTTGATTTATTTTATTAGTTTAGTTTGTTTTATTATTTTATTCATAACTCTAAAAATCCAAAAATATTATTTCCAATTAGTTTAATTGAGATATTAATTGCAGTATTTTCCCGTTCCCTGTGGGTTCGACCCGTACTTGCGTTGTCTGCATTGTAGACGCCGTGCGATTGCGGTTTATTATTTAAATAGGGTTTCTAAATCCTATCACACCTTTACGTGATCTACAATATCAAATCTATTTTATTCCAGGAGCCTCTCTTCCAAATCATGTTCACTATCGTTTGAGTCCCAAATAACATGAAATTTTACAATGACAAGTAGATGACTTGTTGGAAAAGGGTTTGATCAGACTAAGCAAGATCCCTTGTGCTAGTCCAGACTTTTTAGTTGAGAAGAAAGCTGGGGGATGGAGAATATGTATTAATTATAGAGCTTTAAATAGAATCACAATTCCATACAAATTGCATACAAATTCTAATTCCGAGATTAGATAATATGATTGATATGCTTGTTGGGTCCAAGGTATTTATTAAACTAGATCTACGCAGTGGTTATCATCAGATTCGTATTCGAGAAGGAGATGAGTGAGAAATAGATTTTAAAACACGTGAAAGTTTATATGAATGGTTTGTAATTCAATTTGGGTTGTCTAATGCACCCAACACTTTTGTCCACCTCATGAATCAGGTTGTACAACCTTTTCTTAGTAAATTTGTTATTGTTTATTTTGACGATATTTTGATTTACAGTCGCACTGAAGAAGAACATCTTTTTCATCTCTCTCAAGTATTTCAAGTCCTTGCTGATAATGTACTCTTTGTAAACTTAAAAAACTGTATATTTATTTCCAATTAAGTCACTTTTTTAGGATACATATTTTCTGATAATGGGATTGCAGTTGATAATTTGAAAATTAAGGCTATTTCAGAATGGCCTACTCCAACTTGTATTCGTGATGTTAGGAGTTTCCATGGTCTGACGTCTTTCTATCGACATTTACTAAGAATTTTAGTTGTATAGTTGCCGGGTTAAATGATTGTTTAAAACAAGAGAAATTCTTGTGGACTATAGAATCAGATAAGAACTTTAATATTCTTAAGGAGAAGTTATGTAGTGCTCCAGTTCCTGTTATGCCCCATTTGAAGTTGATTGTGATGCTTCTGTTGTGGGTATTGGTGTTGTTTTATCTCATAGTGGTAACCCAGTTGCATTTCATAGTGATAAGAACTCTGAAGCTAGAAAGAAGTGGTCTACCTATGAACTTGAATTGATTGCTCTTGTTCAGGATTTAAAACATCGACATCCATACCTTGTTCATAGTGAGTTTTTAGTAAACACTGATAACCAAACTTTGAAATTTTACAAAATTCAGCTAAGGTCAATCGTATACGTAATCGTTAGTTATTTACTATCAATCAATATACCTTTTCTATCCGACATAAGAGTGGTAAGTTGAATCAAGTTGTTGATGCTTTGAGTAAACGTGTTCACTTTCTTGTCACTCTTCACAATAAGAGCATAACTTTTGACTATATCAAAGATTTGTATGCTACTGATGATGATTTTAAGTCAAATTGGGATCAGTGGGAACATATGACTAATGGAGTCAATGATTTCTTATTTAAGATGGATTTATTTTTAAAGGTAATCAATTTTGCATACCTTAAGGTTCTTTACACCTTCATCTGATTCATGAATTGCATGGTAGTGGTCTTGGTAGATATTTTGGCTGTGAAAAAACTGTAGCCTTATAGGAGAACAATATTATTGGCCTTCTTTGAAGAGATATGTACATAAATTTGTTCAGAAGTGCATGGTTTGTCGACGTTCAAAGGGTACCATTCTAAATACAGGTTTTTATATTTCTTTACCAGTTCCTGAAGCTCCTTGGGTTGATGTGAGTATGGATTCTTTTCAGGGACTGCCTCATACTACTAAAGGCAATTATTCTATAGTGGTAGTTGTTGATATATATTCCAAGATGGCATATTTTGTTGCTTGTAAGAAGAAAACAAATGCTTCCAATGTAGCTTACTTATTTTTCAAAGAAGTAGTTCGTTTGCATCTATCATTTCTGATCGTGATGCTAAATTTTTAAGTTATTTCTGGAATCACTTTGGATGGGGTAAAGTACTAAATTACAGAATAGTCCCACTACTACCCTCAAATTGATGGATTGAAGTTTCCAATCGTTCTTAGGAAATATGATAAGAGCAAAGATTGTTGACACTAAAGAGAAGCAGTGGGATATTTTTCTTTTTCATACGAAGTTTGCTTTCAACACTTCATTAAATCGTTTTACTAGTAAAACACCTATTTGATGAGAAACACAGACGACTCAAGACTTTCCAAGAAGGAGAATTAGTTATGCTACATCTTCGTAAGGAACGTTTTCCTGTTGCCACTTACAACAAAACAAAAATAAAAAAGTATGGTCCTTTCAGAATTTTAAAAAAAATCAGTGATAATGCTTATGTGATTGAGCTTCCTTCCAATTGGAACATATCCAATATTTTCAATGTACATGAAATATACACCTTACATGGAGACAATGATCTTTTTTTTTGTATCGACAACTCGAGGGCGAGTTATTTTTTAGAAGGAGGGACTGATGTAGACTATCATTGATGACAAATCATACTTTTTTTAATCCTTTTCTTATGTTTCTGCCGACTGTTATTGCCTTGGTATAGAAGTCATGTTATTTTCTTTCCTAGTTTTTCTCTTTTTAGAGAGTTTGGTTAATTTAAATATCTTAGTTATAGTTTTGGTATTTTCTGTTTTAATATATATTCAAGATTATAGTTCTGGGAAGACGCATTATTATTTTTCAAGAAATATTATTCATTCAAATCTTGTTCACTGAATCTTTTCTTCATGTTTTTAGAGTTCTTCTTCTTTTCACATTTTTTTCTTCCTTTCGTATATCTTTCAATATCCAAATAGCTTTCTTCCATTATAGTTCTACATTAATAATGAGTCATCATTTCATCTCCAGATGGAAAAAATAAAGCACACCCTTTTTGAAGGCTCATTGACCCTAAATTATTTGTTTGCACATTGCTAGTTATTTTACAGATCACGTGATCCTAAACTAAAAATATATGTATAACTGTAGAATCAATCGCATAACTCAAGGAAATTCCCAATTGAGGAATTTATCAAACAATTGTAGTTCTGACAATACTTTCAATCAAATTCTAACATCTTAACACACACACACAAATGTACCATTTTTATCAAGTAAATCATAAATAGCAACAAACCTATTATAATTATAAAAAAAATTATAAAAGAAATAATTGAATACATATTGTTTTATAAAAGAGCAAGAGAGATAGAGTACCTGGAGCGACAGATGAAGAAGAAAAACCTCTGTAAACAAAAAACAAAACAACTAATCAAATCCGTAATGAAAAAATGTATCACTTAATAATTATAACATTTTTAAGCCTATGTTTTCTATTAAAAAAAAGAGTATGAAGCTTATATAACAGTAAGTAGACGAGATAGGTATTTAAAAACCCTTTATAGGTTTTAGTAGTGTATTCAGTTGCAGGATTCCTGGCTAGGAAAAAGAGAGAGCAAGTATATTGGAGAATACCATAATCTTGCTTTTCTGGCGTTCAAAAATTACGGAAGGTTTTGATATCCTAATCCATGGTTGGAATTTGTATGACACAAACAGAATAATTGTACTTTAAGGGATAACCCAACCTAGGTTGGGATATCATGGATGTCAAACACGCTCTTAATCCCTTTATTCGAAGTAGTGGTCAAAATTGGTTTAACATTATTTTTTTACTACACTCAATATCAAAACGGTTAGTTTTTGCTCTGCAAATCGAGATATTTATGTTTCAACTCAATTTTAACCAATTTTTCTTAATATACTTTTGATTCTTTTGTTTGTAATGATTGATTACATTATTGATCACTTCAATATCACTAGATCCAGCAAATACCCATCTAAGATTACCAAAAGTACTAACTATTACATTTATGGGGATATAAATCGTGTCTCCACGTGGAAGCATCACAGGGCTCAGACACAAGATAATAAGGTGAGGAGCGAAACACTGAATAAAAGTTTAAAAGTTATTTTAACTTGAATCGAGACATCTACCACTCTCACAGGATGAAGACACGTGTCTGGTGTATGAAAGGATGAATGTCAATCTCGCTACGGGTAGTTGAGCATTTAATAAAATTTAGAACAGTCAGATCAGCGAAAGACTCGGGTTGACTAGACAGGTGGGGGAAGAATATCCGTTCGATGTCAGTTCAAAAGTGATGCCTTCAGCGAGATCAATTATTACTATTTCGTTACACCTTTTGAACGAAGATCATATTCATACGAAGGGAAGAGGAAAGACTAGACCCGAGCGAAGTCCCACTTCGGAAGGCCAGTAAAAAAAGTGAGATGTAATCCACTATTTGTAATATTGCCTATAAAAGGAGATACAACCCATTGAAGAAGGGTTGATATTTTTATGAGTAAGTGAGAGATATAACTAGAGATTTTGAGAGCCTTATCTAGTTAACATATATGTTTTTGTTAGTAACTTATTTCACTGTTACTGTAACTGTTTTGTGTCATATCATGTGGCTTTATAGCTACAAGGTATAATTTTTCTGGGTCAGCTTTCTGGATCATCTTTTCGGTGATCAACACCTCTTATTTGCCCGCAGTTTCATTAAAGCAAGTTTGAGACCTAGCTTCTTAAGATGTGGATACAAGTTATGTATTTAATACCTTTGATGTATTAAATCTATATACTAATGCTTTCATCCTCTTTGAGGAATATGAATGGTTCAGATTGCTGATTAGGTGATTGTTACCCAACAATCGTGTACTTTCCACTTGTTATAGTGGGTTTACACTTTTAATCATGCTCACTTCTTACTGGTTGAAAGATAGTGGGTTTTCTTGTTTGAACAAAAAAAAAATGAATGTACCGCGTGTACTGGATCATCCAACTACCCCTGTTTGTCAGAAACTCTTCTAGGTAACACCCATGAAACTCTTTCTATTTAAATATTGATAAAATTCCTTTCGTGCCTTGCGATGTACTTTTTTTTATTGCTTGCTTTGGTTTACTATTCAGGTTGATTGCTTTCATACACTGTTGATGAGTGAGCCTCCATTCGTGTCTTCTACTGTTTTTGTTAATCAAGGACTTTCTTCAATTGTATGTAACTACTTGAAACGTTTTCTCCGCACATATCCTTGTCTTTCTTGTCCTGACATCTTAGTAACATAATTGCCATATAAAATTTTATCCCTCGTTTCTTTCTTGAAAATCAATATTTTTTATGTGTGTTTGTTGGCGCACACACTTTAATATCATGACTTGTGCTTTAACTTTCTTTCAGACAACACACTGAGTGTGCTTAATAACCTATGCTTGGCTTGTTTGTTTTATCAGGTCATTGTTGTTGTTATGTACATCAATATAAAAATCAATTTTAGAATGATCCGTTCGTTTTGGCATTGCAAGCCCGACAAGTATTCTATTATCGAGATCCAGATGCATCTAATTGGTATGTGGTGTTGAAACCACTACCTAGGGGTTTCCATGAATTAGAGAAATACTATGAAAAAGAAGACATACATTATCAACCATTAGATATTTCAATTTTTGACGAGGAAATTGATGACGAGAGTGAGAGTTACGCAAGAAAAGATGCTGAAGGTATCTTAGTGACTCATACAAAGAATAAGAAAAAGAAGAACTCAACCTAGGATAACAATGGGTGATATTAAATTCGTACTCAATTTCAGTCACTTGAAAAAAAATATTTTTGAGATATGATGTAAGTTAAATTAGATTTTTGCAAAGTTAGGTTGACGAATGATATTTATAAGGTTTTCATTTTGTTTTGAATGTATTGTGTTTATTAACTGGTTAACAAGTTAATAGTTCTTTCATAATTTAGGTTTCGTTGTCACTTTAAATCTATGTTTTGTCCTTCTGATTTTTCTAAATAAAGAGCTATTGAAAATGGAAAGTATTGTATTACTATCTCAATTTCCAGCCCAGAACTTAGGTACATATTGTTTTTAGCACTTGTGTATCACATACTGATATTGTTCCATTCAGGTTAATTTGTTTTTGATCAATGTTTTAAGGACCGGACCAGACATCGACCCGAAAAAATAACTGGGTCAGGATCATCCGGTTCAACTAGTAGTTCACTGGGTCAAGCTTTTATCCTTGTTAACTCTCTCTCTGTATATATGCCTTTAATATATTAAATTTTTAGGTTTAAGCCATTGAAATCTAACTTTGATTTAAATTAGAACTTTGTTTTCTCCTTGTCACTTTTACCGCCTCTTTTTAGTTTAGCCATCAATAACTCTTTCTCTTTGTGCTCTATTATACAAACCATGATCTCCATATCTCCCAAAAAGATTTGTTGATACAAAATATAGATTTGTTTATTTTTTGGAACATTAGCTTCTCTCTTTTCTTCGTCTCTAAACTTCAATTCATCATGTCTTTGTTATGTGATTAATGGTTTGGGAGATTAACCATCCTTGCTGATTTTATTTTACTTTTCTGGTTCTTTCTATTTGTATATGAATCTTTTGTAGTTGTACTAATGAATATCTATCGGCATACAAGGATCGATCAAGATTATATCATCATTTTTTGTTTTTTGAAATTTTTGTTTTTGAAGTATGTTCAATTTAAAAACCACTTATTCTATTACTATATAAAAGAAAACGAATTGAAAAAATAAAAAATTATTGGGTCAAAGTTGAAACCAGTTGTAGACCGGCTGGGTCGAACAATTTACCGGTCTAACCATCCGGTTCAATGGGTTTATTGTAAATGACTGGGTCAGTGTTGAATCAGACCAGAAATATGATTAGTTCACCGGTTTACTGGTCCGACCGGCCGTCCGGTCCAGTTCTTAAAACACAGTCTTTGATTGCTCAGTACTTTTCTAGTGTGAATATTGCGGTTCAAATTTAAAGAAACATCTACTCTGTTTATATGCGTACTGCCAATGATGCAATATCAATTGCAGTGTGAAGTGGGAGCACATAAAAACGTGATTGATATAAGAGTAGGAAGAGCAACTTTTATTTAATAAAATCCAATAGTCCGATACACACCCAACGAGGGTCGATTGATAATGAAGGGTGTTGCATATTTTCTGTAATGCATCAATTCAGGTTAGCATAAGATGAATCTCTTCAACAATCTTAAATTTGTATCTTTAAATTTCAATTTAAGTAACATAATATTGCACAACTCTTTTTAAAAGTCGCATACAATATACAACTACCTTTTCATAAAACGATGTAATGTTTTATTTTTGTTAGTACTCTTTTACTAAGAGTTGCAAAATGATGGTAAGTTGCAACGTTTCATTGGATTAAAGTAGTAAAAGATATAAATTTTTACGACATATGCACTAAACGTCATGAAACAACAGTTGTAAAAGTTTTTTTCCCTGTAGTGCACATACACATGGCAGTGTATCTCTTTCACCCTTTTCATAAAAGAATAAAAATATAATTATAAGTATTATTCCAATTCCAATTTCATAAAAAAATAACCTTCAAAGCTTAGAACTCAAAGTTTAGGTTTCATTTTTCTTCCAAAAAGTTTCCCATAATTTTGTTGGCGAACCAAAAAATTCTAACTCTTACTGATAACTTTTTGAGATATACATCATACCTTATAATATTGAGATTTAAGTTCGTCTTCCCGAGCCTTATATCATTAAGGTTGAATCTGTTAAATATTTCGATGAGGATGAGCTTCTAATCCCTGAATCCCATCTAAGATGTAGTTTTAGGATTTCTATTCCTCCTCTTATTCATCAATTTTTCTTAAAAATCAGTGATTATACTTCCGCAGAGGTCGAATCTAAATTTTTTCACTTCTTAAAATCATGTTATTAATTATTATAACAACACTGTTGATGATGATAAACACAATACCGTTGAAGTTCTTCATATGATTTTTCAAATTTCCCTTTTTCAAACCTCTTATATGCATGAAGAGGATTAATAAAATAGGTAGCATTTTACCTGCAGAACTTGTGAACAAGTTTTCTGCTTTTGATACTCGTAATGAACTGGATAATAAGAAATATCCTATACTTTTTATGGTTATTGGGATTTTGGTAGAGCTCCTACTCCCAACGATGTCAAATTCAAAACTCAATTTGCCGCAGGTAAATTTTGACTTTACTTTTTTTTTTCTAGCTATTAAAATATCTATGATTTTCAGCTTCAAAGAGTAAATTAATTGTTGTAGCTAACAATCCTTTTTCCTTACTGATAGAGCTAAAACTAAACCTCAATATATGGATTTCTTTTCCAAAGTTATTGATCATAAAGAGCCCATTGTTGGTGATGATCACTTTGCTCTTAGTTTGCTTTTGAGTCTCCTACGAGCTGATGAGATTAAACCTTCGACCCAGCTGGCCACTCCTGATTCTGGTCTTAGGACTGATGGTTGTCATTTTGAGGTATTTTCAATGATCCGTGTTCGAATATCACTTGTTAATTATAGCTTTTCTTTAAAGCTTTATTTTTGACTTGTGTATATTTTTATTTTTACACAACTAATAAGATAATTTGTTGCTTAAATCGAGAGAATTCGTTATCAACATCAAATGATTACAGAGTTGTCTGATGCTAAAGGGCCCCCTCGAGAAAGATAAAACAGATCTCCAAAACCAATTGGATTTAGCAAATCCCATTACAATACCTTGTACCAACGTTTTTAGGAGAAGTGTAATCATATAATGAGCATATCTCATAGGTTAGATCTTAAGATGTTGATATTCGAGTTTAAAGTTGAAGCTGGACCTTCTCAAGATCAAGAATACTTACTTATCTTGAAGTTTTTAAGAATGAAGATTCTCAGCTTATATATCCAAAACAATGATGTTAAATAATCTGTAGTTTAATTAAATCTAAGCCTCAAACTAGTTTTAATAAAACTGGGGGCAAATATGTAGATGAAAAAGTATCACATCTACCTGTAACCGGTAACCATCAGTGCCAATAGATAAAATATAAGAAGAAATCTATAGTCAAGACCGATTATCACCTGAATCACATGATAACAGTTAAAGTCATGAGATAACAACTCGAATCAGACGAACATGATACTAACTATCTGGATCATAAAGTTGGAAAGTTGAGAAGTTAAGCGTCTAAGTTAATGAGCTGTTTAATATTGGAGACCTGAATTTCGAAGCTGCAAAAAGCTGAGAAGTTACCTGTAGATGACAAGTGAGCACGTGAAGAAGATATAATATGTAAAAGTACAGATCAGACGTCTCCAAAAAAATGCGGAAAATGTAAAGTGATTTGCTGGATCTCAGTAGAAACGTGAAATGTTAATGGTCCCCAATGATCACGCGATAAATATGTGGATCGTCTCTTGTATATATATATATAGCCAGTGAGGCTCATTTTGTAAAATGAACACATTCTCAACAGCAGAACAGAGTCAAGATTTATTGTTTGGGGGGACAAATATGTATAGGTGAAATAGTAATACTACAAAAATATGCGGTCGAATGCCGTAATTTTTTTTTGTGTGTTCAATTTTGTTGTTCTTTGCTTCAAATGGTATCACTAAGATATCAGATAAGTTGTAAGACAATTTAATTAATGATTTGACTTAATAATTTGTAATAATTTTTACTTCGTCCCTATATAATTTTGATAGTTAAGTAGTGTTTTATATGATACAAGCCTATTACCAATAGTTTTCAAAGCAAATCAGGAAATTTACGTAAAATATAACATATGATTCAAGGCTTTTTAAGTAATATCTAAAATTAAGGGGGGCAAATTTATGAATACCTAAATTTTATAAGCTTACTATGGTAATTAAAAAATTCTAGGGGGGACAACTGTCCTCACTAGACCAAGTGTAGCTCCGTCCCTGCCACAGTAAACTTAATCTTTAACTTCTTCTTTCTCTCTTAATTACTTCTTCTGATTTCTTTCTCTCGTTCACCTCCATTAACGTTTTCCTAACCCTAACTCAAAGCTTCTGATTCTAACTCTAATATAATATCAATCAATTATCCAAACAATTTACGTACAAACTATAATCCAAACTTTGTGAAAATACGAATTATGATCGACAAACAACCGCACTTTTATATATTTCTTTTTAGATAGTAGATTTGCAAAAATCCCAGAAAATTTTTCTTTATTACCAAATACACCGAAAATTTGTATAAATCTCTTGATTTATGCCTTCCATGGGATTATAAATCTCTTGGAAATGTAATTTTGTAGCCAAATTCAATCACACCAATATTTTAATGAGCTATCTTCACTAATTCTGAGAACATTCAAACTTGTTTGACCATGATTGAATTCCTCAGAAATTTACCTCCTGTTTCAGAAAACTTTTGAAGAGTTATTCAAAAGTTTACTGAATACATTTGAGTGGTGTGAGCAACACTGTAATTTTTCTTTCAATACAATAAGATCTTCTCTTATAATTTCCTTCCTACGAGCTTTTATTGAAGTGTCTATTACTTCCAACCTCCAAGTTTTCCCTCCCAATTAGTTAATTATTGGCGGTACCATGTTGGCGTGGGGTCTCTTCGAAAACTTCTTCGACAGAGAAAGAAAGAGTGAGGGAGAGAGAAACAGAGTCAACGCAAAAGTCAAGAAGAAGAAAGAAAGAAAGATGGAGATGAAGAACCAGTTTAACGACTTTTTCAATCTAAATAATAAACAAAGACTGATGTCTTTCCTACTACCGTAGTTTTGTGTATTACTTTTGGTCTGAACCAGTTCCTTGTTCTTGCTGTTTTGATCATTTGTGGTGGATAAGTGTCATCCACTACCACCACCACCAGGTTAGTTCGTTTTTATTCTTTACAATTGTTCAAGAAATAAACACACTTGATTAAAATCCTAGAAGGACTTAGTAAATTGATCATGTGCAATAAAAAACATTTTAGTATTGCAAATATTATTATTATTACTACTACTTTAATGGAGATACTAGGGAACAAATGAACGATTTTTTTATGGTGATTGAAGTTTTGTGCTCAAATTTCATTAGTTACCTCTGAGATAAACAACTTTAGAATTTGGTTCATGGAAGAGAAGGAAACAAACCTTTGCTCGTAATTTTGTTTTGGGTTTAAATTCCACAGTTAATTACATAAGCGATAGGGTTTTTTTAGCTCCAAAGATTATTAATTGCTGAGCATTGGAGAGTTTTCAATTATGGGTAATTGAAGATCCGATTCAATTGAGTCTCATCATGCTACTAACCTTTTCTTGTTTCTTATGAGTTCAGGGCCTTTTCTTGTTGATGAGTAATTGCATGTGATGGCGGAAGGTTGATACGTTATTTCCTCTTGCTGGTAAAGAAAATGACAAGTGACATAATAACTAGTCTTGCACTTATTCCGGCTTCCGAATCCCTCTCTCAGCTTATAAAGCTCATAATTGCCACTGTACAAGCTGCAAAGGATGTTGTTATTGAGAAAGAGAGCTTCTCTAGACTCTCATCTTATTTGGGAAGGATAGTGCTTGTTTTGGAAGAGTTAGCTATGAAAAATATCAATACTTGCCAGAGTTTGAGAACTGCTATTGAGATTCTGGAGCAAGAAATTAAAGATGCAAAACAGCTAGTTCAGGATTGTAGCAAGAAAAACAGGGTTTATCTACTAGTCAACTGCCGCAGAATCATTAAGCGTTTAGAACACACGACAAGAGAGCTTAGCAGAGCACTAAGTCTGATCCCTCTGGCATCGTTAAATCTGTCAGTAGGTGTAAGTGAAGAGATTAGTGAACTATGTGAAACTATGATGAGAATGGAATTCAAGGCAGCTATAGAGCAAGAAGAGATCATGGAGAGAATTGAATCTGGAATACAAGAGAGGAATGTCGATAGATCTTATGCAAATAAGTTGTTGGTTCTCATTGCGGAAGCTCTTGGAATCCAACCTGACCGAATGACATTAAAAAGGGAATTTGACGGATTTAAGACTGAAATAGAAGAAGCACAGTTGAGGAAGGATCAAGCCGAGGCTATACAAATGGATCAGATCATTGCATTGCTTGGAAGGGCTGACGCTGCTTCATCTCCCATGGAGAAAGAAACTTTGTATATGAGCAAGAGGAATTCTTTAGGTACCCAACTTTTGGAGCCTCTCCAGTCATTTTATTGTCCCATAACAAAAGATGTTATGATAGACCCCGTTGAAACATCATCAGGGCAGACATTTGAGAGAGCTGCAATAGAGAAGTGGTTGGCAGATGGGAATAGTCTCTGTCCATTAACCATTACCCTGTTAAATCCAAATGAACTACGTCCTAACAAAACTCTTCAACAGTCAATTCAAGAATGGAAGGATAGGAACACCATGATCAGAATTGCTTCTATGAAATGTAAAATCCTGTCGGATGATGACCAAGAGGTGCTTCAGACTCTTGGACAATTGCAAGATATCTGTGAAGAACGAACCTCCCATCGGGAGTGGGTAGTACTAGAGAACTACATACCGCTACTTATCAGACGTCTTGGTGGAAAAAATAATCAGATAAGAAACAATATTTTGTCAATTCTTTGCATTTTGGCCAAGGAAGAAGGTGACAGTAAGGTATTCCCTACTTCATCACCCGCTGTTTTAGTTTATTACATTATACATTTCTCTTTAAATCCCAACACTGCAAATATTGGAGTTGTATCGTAACAATTTTTTCGTGAATGTAAATTTTACTTATAAGGTTCCATTCTTCTTTTTGGTTCCTTCCAATAATTCTCGTTATCTTGCAGGAAAGAATTCTTAACGTGGATTTCTCCATTGAATTCATTGTCCGTTCACTTGCACGTCGTCGGGAAAGTAAGTTGGCAGTGGCATTGCTATTGGAATTGTCAAAGAGCGATCCAGTGCGCAACCATATTGGGAAGACTCAAGGCTGCATCCTCCTCCTTGTGACCATCTCAAGTAGTGACGACAATCAAGCTGCTAAAGATTCAAGAGAGCTATTGGAGAATCTATCATCCCTTGATCAGAACATTATAGAGATGGCAAAGTCAAATTATTTTAAACCTTTACTGCATCGTCTTTCTTCAGGTAAATATTAATGAACTTAGTACTTGTTACTGCTGTTTCAAACTTTACTTCATTATCATCGTCTACGGTTGAGCCCAAGTGTGCCGAATAGTATAGAATTTTCTTTTGACTACATACTGTCGAGAAATAAGCTTAACGTTAAATTTCAGAGACTGATTGGGTCTTGTACTAGGGTAATCGAAGTTACAAACCTTAGCAATAATAAGAAAAACAAAAACAAGAGAACTGAATTTGTTCACTGCACGGAGTGATGCTTGTCAGTTGAATATATTTCGTCTTTAATGCTGACATTTTATATGATGCACTTGAATGTTATGACTACATGTGATGCAACCGCTTCTTAATGCAGGACCCGAAAATGTCAAAAAACTTATGGCACGAACTTTAGCAGAGATGGAGTTAAGTGACAATGGTAAATCTACTCTGGTAGAAGAAGGGGTATTACGCCCGTTATTTTGCCTAGTCTCTGATGCTGATTTGGAGATGAAAGAAGTGGCTGTGAAAGCTCTGCAACATCTTTCAAGCCTTCCACGGAATGGCTTGCAAATGATTAGAGAGGGATCAGCAAGATTGTTGCTTGACCACCTTTACCGTCACTCATCATCCCCAAGGTTGAGGGAACAAGTGGGAGCTACAATCATGAACCTTGCAAAATCAACCGAAGCAGATCAATCAGGTCTCACACGGTTGTCTTTCTTAGAATCCGATGAAGACATTTTCAGGCTCTTCTCTTTAATTAATCTAACTGGGCCCACTGTGCAAAGAAGCATACTCCAAACTTTTCATGCAATGTGTGAACCTCCCAATGCAACAGATATCAGGTCTAAACTCCGACAGGTATGAATCGTTTTTTGTATGCTCTAAATTTTGATTCCATATATTAGGTAATTCAATCTTTTCGATGCTGATATGGAATTTAAAATGGGAGGTTAATTGATCTTTAGTAGTTTCATTTTGAGCAGTTTTTTAGTTTGTGCTGTTATGATCCATTAAAAATAGTGGATATTATACCATAGCTAAAGCCAGTTAGTTGGTGTTTCTGATCAAAGCTGTATATGTTTGTGTTTTCAGTGTTCAGCTATTCAAGTATTGGTTCAATTGTGTGAGCTCGATAACATTCGCCCCGAAGCAGTGAAACTTTTTTGTTGCTTGACACAAGATGGTGATGAAGGAATGGTCTCAGAACATGTAGATCAGAGGTGCATTCAATCATTACTCAGAATCATCACAACTTCCGATGACGAGGAAGAGCTTACTGCTATAATGGGTATCATCTCCAATCTTCCCAGAAACCCTAGCCATATCACTGAGTGGCTCATAGAGGAGGGGGCTATTCCAATCATTTTCAGATTTCTTACAGATGGAACTTTTAATTCAAACCAAATAAAAGAGAATTCTGTTGGAGCTCTACGCCGTTTTAGTGTTTCATCAAACCAGGACTGGCAAATGAAGACAGCTGAAATTGGTATCATCCCCGTATTAGTGCAGTTGTTACAATCAGGGACTTCTTTAATAAAACAACATTCGGCATATTCATTGGCTCAGTTTTCTGAGAGTTCAATTAGGTTAAGCCGTCCAATAGAGAGGCGTGGGGGATTCTTCTGCTGCTTACCACCTGCTGAAGCAGGTTGTCCAATTCACATGGGAGTTTGTTCTGTTGAATCATCATTTTGCCTTGTGGAGGCCGACGCTGTGGAACCCCTTGCAAGAATTCTTGGAGAGACAGATTTTGAGGCCTGCGAGGCTGCTTTAGTGGCACTTTTGACACTTATAGATGGAGAAAGACTTCAAAGTGGCAGTAAAGTTCTCACTGAAAGAAATGCTATTATACCTATCATAAGGTTGTTAAGTTCCCCATCTGTGAACTTGCAAGAAAAAGCTTTGCTTGCACTAGAAAGATTATTCAGATTGGTTGAGTTCAAGCAGAAGTACGGAGCTTCAGCTCAAATGCCTTTGGTTGATATAACACAGAGAGGAAATAGTGCTACTAAATCTTTGGCAGCTCGAATACTTGCTCACTTGAATGTACTTGACGAGCAGTCATCATATTTCTGAAGGCAGCAAAGGATGCAAGTTTTAGTCAATTTACTGCAATAGATGGCGAATGATATTCTACAGAAATATTACAGATATAGTTTCTTCACTTTGTATTCTAAATGCAGTAAAGGATGATAGAACGCAGAAACCGAAATTTTTGAACAAGGGATTATGTTTCCTTGATTCTGCAGTGTTATTACACATTTCTCTTTCTGGTAGTTTCAGTATATTTCTGGTTATATTGATGGGAGAAGAATGCACCAATTGATCCTCTCATCACATCACAGGTATATATGTATAACATCTATATGTTTTGTCTCCTCATTTATATCGAACTGAAGCTGAAAATATTTCAAATAAAAGCGACTTTGTATTTGTACACGAATATCAAACTCAAAAGTTAAAAAATTTAGACATGTAAAAGCTTCTTTTCTTGAATGAAATTCATCCTTTTTCACACCAATATTATACCAAGTATTTCCATTGTTGAGAGACTGGATTAAGGCTCCGTTTGTAGGATATCCAGTTTAGACTTCGGAAGTTCGTAACAATGTAGAGAGAAATGTGAGGCTAACCACCGAAAAACGGGTTGCCCTTAACCATAGAAGATCATAATGGCATGGCTTTATTTCCGCAGAGGAGTGTTTAAACGGTTTTGATAAGTGAATAAGTGAATTTATAAGGTTAGGGTTGTTCAAGGATTATTAGTTGAAGTATCTTAAGTTTCCAATCCAATGTGGGACTAATCTTAACACGCCCCCCTTATGTATAGTCTCTTTGTGTCTAACACGTGGACAATTAATCGGGTGACGCGGCGGAATAGGTGCGGGCATATTAGACTCGTCACAAATTTCATCCTCTAATATCATATTGAAGTACAAGGGCCTAACTCACCTCGAAAGCCATCTTGTAAAGTTAGGGTTGCCTAACGTTTATTAATTGCAGGATCTTTAGTTTTCCATACAATGTGGGACTATTCTCAACGGAACTCAACCATATATACACAAACTGTCATTTATGGTTGAGTTCCGTTGAGAATAGTCCCACATTATATGGAAACTAAAGATCCTGTAATTAATAAACGTTAGGCAATCCTAACTTTACAAGATGGTTTTCGAGGTGAGTTAGACCCTTATATTTCAATATGATATTAGAGGATGAAATTTGTAACGAGTCTAATATGCCCGCACCTAATCCATCGCGTCACCGGATTAATTGTCCACGTGTTAGATACGAAGAGACTATACATGAGGAGGGCGTGGTAAGATTAATCCCACGTTGGATTGGAAACTAAAGATACTTCAGTTAATAATCCTTGGACAACCCTAACCTTACAAATTCACTTATTCAATTTTTTAACCTTTGTTTTTCACAAATTTTTTCTTTTAACTTTTTTTCTTTCTTTTCATAAAACCTTTCTTTCATTATGTCCAAATGAACTTTTTCTTCAACATCATCAGTTGGTTCTCTTTTATCCGGTTATGATACTGCGACCTCTCCAACATGGGTTGAGGCTCCTTTTGTTAGGCTTCACGATGTTACTACTAAAAAGCTAATTGGACATATTTTTCTTCTTTATAAAGCTCAATTTCTCTTCTATTTATAGGGTTTTGATCATGGGACCAAACCAAAAAAATTATAGGGTTTTGATCTTGAGGGTTTTATTGATGGCTTCAAAAAGTGTCCATCAGCTACAAATGCAGACGACTCCTCTAATCAATTTTTTTTTATTTTGGCGCCGCATTGACAAGCTTTTACTGGGATGGATCATGTTCTCTATCTTGCCACTGATTCTGGCAAAGGTCAAAACTTATCAGACCTCATATGCTATCTTGACTTCAATATGATATTAGAGTAAACAATTTAGAACTAGTCTAATATGATCGTACCTATTCCGCATCACCCGATTAAATGTACAAGTGTTGGACCAAACAAGGCTACACGTGAGGAGACGTGTTGAAAATAGTCCCACGTTGTATGGAAAACTAAAGATCTTGCGGTTAATAAGCCTTGGACAACCTTAACCTTCTAAGTCGGTTTTCGAGGTAAGTTAAACCCACGTATTTCGATATGTTCGTAGTCGTCCGATTCAAACTCCGCGCTTAATTGGTAATGGATCTAGACCAATACAATTTTTTCTTACACAAACAACTTTCCCGTCGTTTAAAATATTTTCAGTGTCCCGAAAGGAGTCAAATTTGAGAGTAAAATTCCTTCACTATATAAAAAACACAAATCAGTGTAATTAAGCATAGCAAAACTCTCTTCTTTATTCGAAGGCCCTCATTCAACAATATGATATCTAATCTTCTTCCTCCAATCTTCTTCTTTCTACTTCTTATTTCAGTTGTTAAATCCTCTTCTTCTTTTGAATCTGATGCCATAACAAGAGGTTCATCAATCTCCACTTACTATTATTCGTCACATTATTTTTAATCCAATTCCAGTAGTACTAGTTATTGGCTTTCTTCCTCGAGTAACTAAGCTTTTTGGCTTTTATCCGTTGTGTTCTGATTATCATAGATATATTATTGGTTTACGACTGGTACATTTAAGAAATAGAACTCTAGTTTGGAATGCCAGACTTTCTGCTACAACATCCATCATCAACGACGGTAAACTCCTGCTTCAAACCGCAGAAGGTAAAGGAAAGTCCTTACTCCAATACATGTGGGAACCAACATCTTACGCTAAGAGGCATGGTAATGGTAACTTCGTTGTATATGATTCTAATAATCTTATAGTATGGGAGAGTTTCGACTTTCCTACTGATATAATTCTTAGTGGCCAATCGCAAAAAAGTGGGCATGCTTTAGTTTCCGAGATTTCAGAATTAGATCGTTCGCGTGGTTCTCATAAACTACAGATGCAAAAAAAATCAAGGGAACCTTGTAATATAGAATATGTATCCAGAAAGGAAACTTCTTATGTTTTGTTTAGCGAATTGCAGAGGTATTAACTGAAGAAAATACACCTATCACATTAAAATTAGAATTAAATACGGGTAGACTGTATCTGATACACCAGAATGATTTTTCTCTCGCAAACATAACAAAAAGAGCAAATACCCATTAACCACAACAAGGAGGAAGACAAAAGTGTTTTACTATTGACGTAATATATCGAACGATGTCAGAAAGATATGAAAATTTTAAATTATGCAAAGAGGAAATTAGTAGTGAATTTGGTTATAGTAATACGACTTTAGTATGATATCCAGGAATGAATTATTTTTACCAGTTCATGTTCTCTTAGTTATTTTCGCATCAATAACATCAATATCTAGTCTTGTTTTGGTTCTTAGAATTATTTTTATTGCCAATTATAAACGTCAAGAAAATTTAGTCTAGGGTTGTGATTCAGATTCAACAACGATAACAACCGATTATACACCTAATATTATAGAATAATTGTTGTAATAACCCGATCCTTCATCGATACTGTCTCCACTTAGTCACTGTGGTCATCCGACAGAGTGGGGTTTTCAACGGGAACCGCTGCGGTCATCTAGCAGCAGCTTCCCAAGAGGTTACCCATCTTTGGATTATTCCCGTCGGAGCACGCTTAACTGTTGAGCTTTTTGTCAACTCTGGAGCCAACTGTGCTGAAAATGCTCGGTGTTAGGAAATGACAAACCATTACATATATTCTATTTGGCTAACCGTATCTTCCAAATCGGGATATAACAACACCACCACCTTAAATTGGAGCCGTCTTCGGCTCCATAATATATCATCCCAGATCTCCGACGTTTCCTGCCACTCATGAGACTAATACCTGACAGACCCCTCCAGCGTACTCTCTCACCCTCGGCCTTTTGATCCATCGTCGGCTCTGATACCATTTGTAATGACCCGACGTCCATCCACCGATATTGTCCCCATTTAGTCACTGCGGTCATCCGACAGTATGGGGCTTTTAACGAACACCGCTGCAGTTATCCAACAACAGCTTCCCGGGAGGTCACCCATCCGTATATTACTCCCGTCCAAACATGCTTAACTGCAAAACTTTTTACCAATTCTAAAATCAACTGTACTAAAAAGACCTCGATATTCGAAAATTATAAACCATTACATATATTTCATTTGACAAATTCTACCTACTAAATCAGGATATTACAATTGTTACCGTCTTAATTTAAGGTTTATACCCGTGAAAGTTATTGCAACAGAGGATTCATACTCATTCTTTTTTTTATCTTCTGCTCCATTTGTTTTCATATCTTCAAGTTTTAGTTCTTTGATTTATTCAAATAAAAGAATAAAAAATTTATTTATCTTTTGCATGCTGATTAAGAAATAATATACATAATTTTAATTTGAATTTGAAATCATGGGTTGATTTCATTATTATTCTATCAAATTACCATTCTCCATATACAGAAACAATCTCGTTATGGCTCAAGTTATGTCTAGTCTAGTACTTCTTGATATAATCTTTTTTTT
>JAJJMC010030606.1:2189244-2252003 GCA_023531435.1 Papaver californicum
TTTTTTTTCTTCAATAAACCGTGAGGAAAACTATCTAAAAATTGCCTCTCACACCAATGGGATCCGATAATAAATTTTTTCCAAAAAGGTTTCACCATTTTTCATGTAATGTGGGATGTACGATTTTAGCGTAGTTTCTATGTTTTGTTTAGAATTGAAGGCTAATTTAGGGGCTCCCACATTTGTAGAGGGCTCCAATGTGAGGTAGGGTGACCCAACAATACGTTAAGGGGTGTTCTAGGGGCTCCAATCTCATATGTTAAATGTCCATATTACCCTTCTATCAATTAAAAGTCTAATTTGCCCTTCAATCAATTAAAACCTAAACAAGACAAAACCTTACAAAATTTCAATTCCAAATCAAAACCTTTCCCTCTCCCTCCATATCTCCTCCTTCTCCATTTCAACCAAATTTCTCCATCGAATCAATTAATTGGCGATTCAAAAATTTCGTCGTCGATTAAACTCTAAAGTTCGTGATGAAGAATCCTACTAAAGGTGTAGAAGGTATTAGTGATGACAATCAAAATCAAACTAAACAACCTAATGAAGAATTTGAAGAACAAATCGGGTTACACAAAAATTTACTGTTGGGTTCGACTGGAAAACCCAACCGTAACTGGTTTTTTCTTCATTTTACGGTTGGGTTATTAAACAAACCCAACCGTAAATTTAAAGGTAGGAGATGAAGATGAAATTTTACGGTTGTGTTCGATTCTGAACCCAACAGTAAAAAAATTTGCACTATTTCTTTTTTGGATTTTACGATTGGGTTCGATTGGAAAACCCAACCGTAAATTCTTCTGGTTAGTTAAAAAAAATTGTTGAGGATTATTTACAGTTGGGTTATTAAACAAACCCAACCGTAAATTTAAAGGTAGGAGATGAAGATGAAATTTTCCGGTTGGGTTTTAGCATAGAAACAAACCGTAAGTAATCTTCAAACCCAATCGTAAAATTTGATGAATAAATTTGAAGATTTTTTCATTTCTATCTTGTAGATAATTGAAAGACGAAGCCAATCCAAAAGAAATGAGGTCAATCGGACATCGTATGAGGAGGTATGATCAAAACGGTGAAATACAAAAAAAAATCCAGGAAGATTTACGGTTGGGTTCGACCTAATAAACCCAACCGTAAATCTGGGCATTTTGGGTTTCATTTTTGTGTCAAATTTACGGTTGGGTTTATTGGGTCGAACCCAACCGTAAATCTTCCTGGATTTTTTTTTTGTATTTTACCGTTTTGATCATAACTCCCTCATACGATGTACGATTGACCTCATTTTTTTTGGGTTGGCTTCGTCTTTCAATTATCTACAAGATAGAAATGAAAAAATCTTCAAATCTATTCATCTAATTTTACGGTTGGGTTTGAAGATTAGTTACAGTTGGGTTCTATGCTAAAACTCAACCGTAAAATTTGTACGAGTGATTGTTTGTTACGGTTGGGTTCTAGGATGAAAACCTAACCGTAATTGTGAGTTACGGTTGGGTCCGATGCTTAAACCCAACCGTAAAACTGTTACGATTTGGTGTTCATCCATGTTTCTTCTGTTTACGGTTGGGTTGGGAAGAACACCCAACCGTAAATGCTTTTACGGTTGAGTTCGACATGAAAACCCAACCGTAAAATTCTCTGAATCGAAAAAGAATCATCTTCTCATACGTAATTTCATCCAATTTGAGCCATTAAAAGACCAAGAGTTTAAGTTAGATGTATCCCAGTTATGCTCTAGTTGATTGAATCAAAATCTAGGGTTTTTAAAAAAAACCTACAAAATCATCTTACATTTCTTCTAATTTTTTCTTCCCACCAAACCAAAAAGAAAAAAATTTGAATTGATTTGATTAAGTTTAAATTATTTTCGATTAATCATGATTAGTTTAATCTATTAACTAATTAGTTTTACTAACTAATCAGGGGTGTTTTAGTCATTATAAAAATATAATGGATAAAGAGTTTTTAAATTTTACATCAAATATCTCTATTTCGTCTTATTATAAAAGCCTCTCTATAAATATGAGAACCCTAAATTAGCTTTCTTAGAATTCCAATATCCAAAGTAAAAAATCAATGTCACGGAGTGACTTAAGCAAAAGTTGTGCTGAAATATCTACAAGTGGGACACTGGAATTTCACAGTAGACCTAGTACCAGTTTACATAGTACCGGCTAAATAGCATCCATATCCATTCCGGAATAACGTCTGAAAGACGGAAAATTTAAACCTCGTATCTCTCTCTGATTTGAAAGAACATAAAACCCTAACAAAGACATCTTCCACCCTCTCTGTTTGACTGTTTAAACAGTGTAAAACAGAAAGGAGAGATTGAAATGAAGAAAAAGGAATTAGGTAAGTTCTACCATGAACTAAATTGGTTCCAATTTTGAACATTTTTTTTTTTTCTTAATAGTGTTCTCAATTATTTGTTGTTATATGTATCATTCACTACAGGGTTATTATTGAGAATGGTTTGTAGATTCTCAACTCGTTTATTGAATATATCAATAGCATCATTTTGTAAAACTCAAGAATTAAATAAAGCTGAAAAGGCTTTAATTGATGCTAGAAAACTTGGGTATTCTGTTGATATAGTTACTTACAATACCCTAATTTCTGCTTATTGTCGTTTACTTGGATTCGATGCTGCATACAATTTTTTCTATGAAATGCGTGATGCATTGAGACAAGATAGAGTAACCCCAGATGTTGTTACTTTTAATTCTTTAATTGCTGGTGCTACTAGAGATCGTCTTTTATTAGTATCTTTATTTTTATTTGCAAAAATGTTGCGAACGGGTATTTCGCCTGATATATGGACTTGTAATACTTTGATGAATTGTTATTTTAAAACTGGACAACCCCAAGAAGGGATCAGAGTTCACCAGAATTTCCTTTTGGATGGGTTATCCCCTTGTGCAGCGACAGTTAACACTATGATTAACGGTTTTTGTGAGAATGGGTATGTTTCAAATGCACTTAGAATGTTTTGGAATTATCAGAGGCGTGGGTTTTCTCTTCCGATTATAACTTATAATATACTTATAAATGGGCTTTGTAAGTCGGGCAGATTATATGAAGCTAGAAACATGCTCAAGGAGCTGGAGAAATCAGGTCATAAGCCGAATGTCATTACATATACGACTGTGATGAAATGTTGCTTTAGATCTGGAAAGATTGATCAAGGGTTTAAAATATTTAGGGACATGAAGCATGATGGCTACACTTTTGATTCATATGCGTATTGCACTGCAATTAGTGCGTTTATAAAAGTGGGTATGAAGAAAGAGGCTAATGATTGTACTGGACAAATGATCAAGAGTGGGATTCGGCTTGATATGGTTTCTTATAATACAATTGCTAATTTGTATTGCAAACAAGGCAAGTGCTTAGACGCAATTTCGTTGATCTCAGAGAAAGGCTCGGAAAGTGATGAATACACCTGTGCGATTCTTATTCATGGGCTGTGTAAGACGGGGTATGTTGATGAGGCAGTCGAGCAGTTGAAGCAAATGAAGGTGGACGGACAGAAAACAAACTCGGTGGCATACAACTGTTTAATCGACAGGTTCTGCAAGGAGGGTAGGTTGGAGTCTGCATTGCAGGTGTTTAATGAAATGGAGGTAAAGGACTCTTTTACCTACACCTCATTGATTCATGGTCTTTGCAAGAACCAAAATTTCCATTTAGCATCCAAACTCATTTTATCTTGCATAAATGATGGAGTGGAAGTCCCCAGATCTGCAAATCGAGCTGTTCTTAGGGGCCTTCGTGCTTCAGGAGCCAAAAGAGAAGAAAAGGATCTAAAATCAAAAATTCGGATGGCAAGATACTTACGACACTAAGGGTTTTTAGACTACAACGATGTCTTCAACTGTCAGTCTTTGCTCGGGTCTTAATCATGAAGAAAAGTTCTCATACTACATGGGTTTCGGATGGAACTTCTTGAGATTGAATATGTACAGAAGACAGTGTTTGTGCTGCAGCTTTGAATTCAAACGGAAATACTCGCAAATAATTACTTTATCACATAAAGTGAAGCCAAGCCCTGGTTTAAGCTCTAAGGTAGCAGGTACAGGTTTATAGTAGTGTGGACTTTATTAATGATAGCACCTTAAAAATATTTGAATAAAATTTTGGTGGTTTTTAAAACTATGTAGATTTTCTTGTCTAGAAACTGTACTGAACCAAAACTTCAGACCTCTTAACCGGTCTATGTGCCTTCTCTTGAAGTTAGTATTCACTTGCTATCTATCTTACTTTCCTCTTTTCTTTCCAGGTAATCATTTCGCTGGTTGCGTCTTCAATTATCTTAAAACCACTGGGACTGGATCTTATGCTCTCTAGTTTTAGGCAAGGCAAATCACAGAAATGTTATGTTTTCTAATGATGTCTTTACTCTTTCCTCTCCTGCTTTGAAGGGTTATAAGCCTTATAAAAAACCATCCTTGCCGATATGAAACAACTCTTTGTGGATGGAATGATACATTGATAATCAGGACTGCGTGTAGACAAATATTAGAAAAGCACCATGGTAAGTCATAGCTTAAATATTTGTTGGTTGTAACCATTTGTAATTCTGTATGCTTTCTAGATATTTTAGTCATGGTTTGATTGAAATAGTAGTTCCAGACCAAATTCCATGAATTTTAATTATTCTCGTTTATAATTTGCTTGCAGATTGGAGTTTATGCAGAAGTGTTGCTGGATAAAACTATGCGGTTTCCAATGAATCTAACAAACCTTAAATTCTGATGGCTAGCAAATAATTGCAGACTGATCTATAGACCTACTACATGATATTCTCCACCTTTGCGGCTTATTTTCTCAGAGGTTGCAGGGACTAGTCGTTACCTATATTATGAACCTTTCGCTATCAACAGCAGCACATGAATCAGTTCCCATACGGTTCGCTTTCTTAGGATCTGAAGAAGATATTTTTGGCCTCTTCTCATAATAAGCCCTGTCAGAACCTTGAGAACAAAGAAGTACGTTCCAATCAAATTCGCGTAATATGTGAAACCATTGTGTGACAAGCTTTGGGTCCAAGCTAAAAGAGGTGAAAATTATCTCTCTCTCTCTCTCTCATTTTGTGAACACCTACCTCGTTTTGTGCATGGTGAAAAGATAATCATTTGATCATCAAATCTAGTAGTATGTGTATTATTCTTCACATAACATTAGACAATCTCATTTGATCGTCTAATCTCCCAGGAGCGTTCAGAAAAACAAGCTTAGATGTATATTTGCCTGATTACTATGAAATACGAAAATGCACATTAGATTTTCAGTTCAGGTTAAATATGTAAAGGGCAGTGAGCTGATATTCATTTCTAGATACCGATCCTTGTGAAGGTTGTAATAATGTATGACTAGTTATTTAAGCGCATAAATACTACACGAAGCTTTGAATTTCACACCTTTAATTTCTTAAAAATATATTTTTTGTTGTAAAGCTTGCTTTGTCTTCGAGGTATGACTTCTTTTCTTCTCCTTTGAGAAATATTTAATCTCTCATTTGTGTTTAGTTGACCCAATTGACAAATGAAATTTACTCCAACCATGTTTAGAATAATATCTCTTCAAGTTACTGAATATGAAAAGACTGTAAACCTTAGATTTCATCCTGCGTCAGGGCACAAAAAGACTTCCTTACTTTACGAATGTAGATCTCCATGTAGGTGAACCACATGTTATGCAGTTTAGACATATGCCATTTATCTTTTTGGGCTATGTTGTATGGTTTATTTCGCAACGTCAACTTATTTGAAGTACATTTAGTGGTCTAATTCAGCACAAGTTTGGATAGAAAAATCCTAAACAAGTTTCTTGCAGCCTTGCAGGATATAGACATTCTCGGCTGTTTGCATGCAATACCTGGACTGCAAGCTGTTTGAGAAAATATTAGAAAAATGTGTAAAGTTTGATTCAACTTTTCAGGGTTTTCACCCTTGGTAGTTTTATGTTTCTAATAGTTGATTCATGGTTTAGTAGTAGTCGTAGTTTGAGACCGATTCCACTAGTTTTACTGATCCTCTTTTAAAAATTGTCTAACAGATTGGATTTCATGTACAAGCTTTGATACATAGGACAATACGAATTCCGTACCTCAAATTCTGTAGGACTTCAAAACCTCCCTTGTCCACCGCAGAATGGCTTGCAGATAATCACAGTGAGCGACATAACTACTAGCTGATCTTCTCTACCTCGGTGGTGTTGTAGAATACTATGTGTTCGTGTGTGGTGCACCTTTCCACATTCATCAGTTATTATAGTGTACTATCACTGCTGCATCTAATTTCTGAACATGACAATTCACCGAGTACACAATCAATAACATCAAATCGACGAAGTTTGTATTACAGTTAGTTAGAATTGCATATGTATAAATAATTAAATACCTGTTTCCAGTTAGGAGCAGACTTCATTTCCTCGGTGGTTTGCCTCTTCGAAGTGACCATTGAGCCCATAGGTATCTCATACTTAGAAAGTTATATAAATTTATTGTTGATTGGAGGCCTTCAGACAACATTCATTGGGGAAGCAAGCTAGGGAGATCAAATTTTCCCTTCCCATGCATATCAAAAGTTTGTGTACTTCCGGCATGGCGGCATGCTCAGTACCAGTTTGAGTACGAAGAACTTGAAAACGTACCTAAAACTATTAGGATTTTTTTTCTTCTTCTCAATCATAGATTTATTAACATAACCAACTAAAGGAATACAAAACGAAGTCCCGTATTAACAGGACACAACCACAGCAACCACAACTAAACGTGCCTAAAACTATTAGGGATATAAGGGCATCCACAATCATGTGATCAGACTAAGGCCCAAGAACAACCGTGTATAGTCGGGCGTTGTTCTAGCAATGCGTCTGGGGTGGGTTTTAGCAATGCGCCTGGGGTGGGGTGGTGTCCTAGCGATGCGCTTGGAAAGACGGGTGAAGTCCTAGGATTACGCTTGCTCGAGACGGTCTCCTAGCGTAACGCCTGATGTAGAGCGGAATCCTAATGTAACGCCTGTGTTTAGACGGTATCCTAGGATCACGCCTGAGAGACGGGCGGTATCCCAGAAGCACGCCTGGTGGGGCGAAGTTCTAGCAGCACGTCTGAAGAAAGGGTACATCTGTTGAAAGGATAGTATGAGTAGAATGGGACGGGCGGTGTCCAAGCGCACCGCCTGGGATTCCAGGCGAGCTGCTAGCAACCCGCCCCATTCTATCTTCGTTTTTATACCACCGAACCTAATTTTTCTCCTATATCCAAATACCATCTTCAACTCAAACCCATCTCCGCCACCCAACTTGAGCACTAAACTTCCCAAACGAGAACCCAAAGTCCCGCCTAGGTTTTTGAGACTCCGCTCAAGGTATTTTCAATCATCTAAGCGAAATCAAGGTAATTTTTTTTTTTTTTTAAATTATATTTGTTTTGTAAATAAAATGTAGAGTATGTTTTATTATGATGTTTTGTTAGTTAAATTGGTTATATATGTTGAATGATTAAACATGTGAATATGAAATTGAGATTATTAGGTTTTAGACATTGTAATTATGGAATTGGGATAATTTTTAGGGTTTATGAATGTTGTAAATTGAATATAAAAAATTGATGATAATTTGTTGAATTGAAGATATAATTGATTAAGTTGTTGTTTAATTTGAGTTGGGCTGCGGTTAATTTTTTGATGAATTGACTAGATTGTCTTGAAAATTTGAGAATTAAAATGTTTATGTTTTAAAAGCTATGTCTATGGAAGAATTCGCAATTGGGGAATTTTGATGTTATTTGGTACAATTGGGGCATTGATATTGAAGTATTTTGTTAATGATGAATTTTGTTCAACAATGTTTGATTTTTGTATGTTGGTACATATGATTATGTAATAAGATAATTACTTTTGTAATTATGAAATTATTATGTTTTTCCTTGATTTATTGATTATTGTGGATTTTTATCTTTATGCATTGTGGGGATTACTCTTGATTTTCAATGTTGTATGAATTGTTTGCCCAGATGTCGAGCAGTAAAACCTCTAGATTCGTTGGCCGAAAGAAGAGGGCCAAGAAGACTAAAATCGTCAAGGATTCAGAAGATGACCGTATGGGAGAAGAAACGGTAGATGTTCCCGGGTTGGAACACTATACAGTAGTGGAAGATACTGAGGACACGTCTCCACCAATATAACGTATTCAAGCGACGCCCATTTCAAGTTTTCACATCGTGGTTCCCTCAAATCCGTCCTTCAGACCTACCAAGGTATTATTAAACATGCCCCTAGGGTCAAATATATTATTGAAAGGGGAGGATGGAGCCGATTACTGTCCATAGATGAAGTAGATTCATCCATGCACTTATTGACTATATTGTTGAGCGCTTTTGGGATACGACAAACACTTTTCACTTCTCGTTTGGTGAGCTTGGGTTCACTCCCCTTGATTCGGTAATGCTGACAGGAATTAGTATTGGTATTGGGAAACCTATTCCGTATGACTCAGGGAAGTTCCAATTTGAATATGTTCGAGATCATATATTTCCTGAACTTAAAGATAATGCGGTCTGTAAAAGAGAAGCTCTTCCGTACCAGTGGGTTTCAAATGCAATTACTGTTAAATTTTTGAGCATATATTTTGATCAACAAACTTTGATTGCGGCTAACGATGATAGTATACTTGCTGATAGAGTGGTCAGAGCCTTCTATATGTATGTTTTGGGTCAGTTTTTCTTTTCAAATACAAAAACCTATATTGATGCTGGATGGTTAACTGCTTTTGAGGATCTAAATGCAGTTAACGAATATGACTGGGGTTCTCCTGCATTTTCTAAATTGTAATCCGGTCTCGCCGCATCTGGCAGGGGACAAAAGTCATTGGCCGGACCCTTCCAAATTTTGGAGGTAAATTTATTTGTGATATTTATAATTCTATTAAATTGTTTTTTTTTTGTTGCTAAGTTATTTATTCCATTGGTTTTCATGACGTTGTAGTTTTGGGGGTACGAATATCTGGGCATTTTTCGGCCAAATAACCCTTCGGCTGACAGTGAACATTAATGGATTAGATGTCGTAGGTGGTTGTGTAGCCGAAGGAAAGGTATTGACATTGTTCGTTCAAGGACTGATCTGAATCAGTTGTCTGTAGACGATGTGACCTGGCAACCGTGGGAATCTGCGACCGTTGTGATGGATTCTGAAATTGGACGGAAAGCTGTAGAGCTCTCACAGAAAAGGGCAATATTCTGTTGGCTTGCAACCGTGAGTTTTTAATTTAGTTCCATTGGAATGTTTATTATTTTCTTTGAATTTCGGTTAACTGATTGGTTTATTTGTTTATTATAATTTTCTTGGATAAAGAATAACATGTATCTCGGAGATCGGTGTTGGAGGCAGAACAATCCAAGATGGGACGTTCCTAGCAACCCGCCTAGTTGTATTTCCAACTTCAGCGACGAGGTGGTTGAGGAGATGAGCAAAAACTGTTTGGTCCCTGCAAGTGAGTTCGTACGTGTTGTGAACTATGATCTCTATTTCGAGTATTGGAGACATGTGAGTAACCTGTATAAATATGCCAAAAAAGTCGATTGGGAGGTTGAAACGTACGGTTATGTTGGTGACCGTATTAAACACAACATCCAACGTCGTCGTGAACATGTACCCATTCCTCCCCCACAACAGCTACCATACGTAAGTATACAACAAAACAGTGTAAATTTGATTTTAGTATACAATGATGGTTCAAAATTTGATTTCATTTTTTCCATCACAAGTCGCGGCTTATGATTTAGATCAAGAGTTGTTTGATTTTACCCAAGAGTTTCGTGAATTTATGTTAAATGAAATTTAGGGGAGGATGGACTTTTTCATTGCCAAAAATAAAGAAATACAAGGTCTACGAAATGAGGTTGGCATGTTGAACTCACAACTTTCTCATTTTCGTCAACAATAACCACCCATTGGGTTTGGTTCCTATGCTTAGAATATGCCAGCACCGATGTGGAACACCATGGGTCAGGGATCTTCATCAACAGTGCAATCAAATAACTATAACTCCAGATCATCTTTTCCTCCGTTTATGCCCCCGCGCCCGGTGTCCGAGAATGAAGATACAAAAAGTAGTAATTCCTTAGCATTGAATTGTTAGTTGAACAAAAAACTGTTTCTTTTTTTTAGATTTGAATTGTCTTTTCAAATTATTTTTCTTACAATTATAATTGTTTATTTTATCCTTTATATTAGTTTTGTATTGTCAATTCAAAACTCTGAAATTTTTTTCCTTTGTCGTTTTGGTGATTTGGTATTGTCTTGTCAACTGACATTTCCTATCTCTGACGTGTCTGTCCACCCCACTTGCCTCAACTCTGTTTTTGCATTAAAATACCAACCGTGTATTTTCAATTCAGAACTCTGATTTTGAATTTCCTTTGTCTTTTTGGTCTTTTGGTATTGTCTTGTCAACCTACAATTCATATCTCTGACGCGTCTATTCACTCCACTTAACTCAACTCTGTTTTTGCATTAAAATACCAATCGTGTACTGTCAATTCAGAACTCTGATTTTGCATTTTCATTGTCTTTTTGGTCATTTGGTATTTTCTTGTCAACCTACAATTCATATCTCTGATGCGTCTATTCATCCCACTTGCCTCAACTCTGTTTTTGCATTAAAATACCAACCGTGTATTGTCAATTCAAAACTCAAAATCTTATCTTAATTTGCCTATAAATTAACACACTCGATTCTCCAATTATACAAACCAAAAATACAACCATCAAAAAGCAAATGACATACTCTCAAAATAACAATTAGTACTATGGTTCTTGTTCTTCTATTCCTCCTCCTACTACTTATTCTTCTTCTTCTTCTTCTTCTTCTTCTTCTGGTGATAACAATAGTTATTACCCATCAGACGAAAGTTCACTTGCATTGAGCCATAATAACCAAGCAGTCATTGCGGGATTAATTGTTTCAAGTATGAACTGGCCACATACATGTATCCAAATACCAAGACAACGTGATGCCGGTGCCGAACTTTTGTGGAGAGATTACTTTTGCAGAAACCCTACATTTCCTCCTAATGTATTCCATAGAAGATTTAGAATGCGTCGAGAATTATTCAACCGTATTTTGGGTGATGTCGTGGCCGTAAATAGTTATTTTATTCAAAAAAGATATGCTTGTGGTGTTCTTGGATTAACCCCTCAACAAAACGTGACTGCCGCAATAAGAATGTTAGCTTATGGATGTGCGGCAGATGCAATAGATGAGTATTTACGGATCGGAGAAACCACAGTGTTGGAAGCTACTCGTAGGTTTTGTAAGACGATAATCCATCTGTACGAGAAAGAATACTTGCGCACACCAACTAAGCGTGATGTTGAACTGCTTCTTGCTGAGAACAAGGAAAGGGGATTTCCGGGGATGATTGGAAGTGTTGATTGCATGCACTGGAAATGGGATAAATGCCCATCGGCTGAATCCGGTGCTTACACTGCGTACAAAGGTAGTGAAAGTATTATCCTGGAGGCAGCGGTGTCGTATGATCTATGGTTTTGGCATGCATTTTTTGGTATGCCTGGTTCTAACAATGATATAAATGTGATGAACCGTTCGTATATCTTCAAAAAGCTAATCAATGTGAAAGCACCAACTGTCAACTTTGTTGTCAACGGAAATCAGTACAATATGGGGTATTATCTTGGTGGTGGAATATACCCGGAGATAGCTACTATTGTGACTACGATTAAACATCCAGATTCTCAAAAGAAACAGAAATTTTCTGTTATGCAGGAGGGTTGCCGAAAAGATGTAGAACGAGGCTTCGGGGTACTGCAAAATCAATTTGCAATCATCAAGCAACCAACACGAATGTGGAATCCAGACGTATTAGCATATATAATGAAAACTGTCATCACAGTCTACATAATATGATAGTGGAGGATGAACGTTTACCCGGTGAATGGCCGCATGAGTATGATCAACGCAGCCACAGTGCGCCGGTTAATATTTCTATACACGACACTGCTGAACTTTCGAGAATGAGAATGGACCAACGTCGACGTGAATTGTTCGACAAAGATACTCATATTCGTTTGCGAAATGACTTGATCGAACACTTATGGTCAGATTTTGGTGATGATTAAAAATTTGTAAATCCTCTGGATAGGTTTTGTGGGTAAATCTCTTGTAAACCCCTCCGAGACAAAACTCGGCCGCTAGGGGCACCTAGGGGTTTAAAGGCTTACTGCACATGCTAAGTGTAGCCGTGATGCCTGTGAAAGTGATTTTAGCTTTACTTATTAGCTCATGTTATTTTAGATAGATCATAAATTACAAACTCATTTGCATGTTTCATTTGAAAATGGATTAATGAGTTTGAGTCATTTCGAGAGATTTGATGACCAATTATGTATTTACAGAGAATTCATGATAAGTAGTAACTTTTTGAAAATACTAGCCGTTATGTCTCTCTCTTTATCCTATAAATACATCTGTGTTCTCTACCAAATAACACACACACCTAGTTTCATACACTCTAAAAATTCCATTTAATAATCTCCTCTTTGTAATTCACTTCATACCTCTACCTACAAACATGGCAACATTTGATTCAGCTGAAGACTTGGATATAACCAAAACCTGGCATAACGAAACCCTACGTCAAGATGTCATAGCTGGAAAGGTTGTACCTGAAACCTTTTGGGGTAGGATCTACATCCAATATGCTCGAGAATATGGAAATCCAAAGCAAAGATCTCTTGAAGAAATTCATGATAGATACCAACTTATCCGAAAAGGGATAGCGGATTATATATGTACACAACAACGGATCTTTAACCTCACCCATTTAGGGTTGTCGATCCAACAATTTGTAAGTATCTTTTACATAAGCAAAGTTATTTGGTCTTCCAATAACAACATAGTTAAATTGATGAATTATGTGACTTTTTCCTATGCTTCTGTAGGAGGATCTCGCAAAAATGCACTACTATCAGGAAAAAGGAGAAGAGTTCACATTTGTTAAAAGCTACGAGTTCATTAAGTCCAAAATGTAATTGGAAGTAACTGCTCACTTTCTCAATTGATTTTGAGATTTTTTCTAACTTTTGTCAGAGTTTGGTTGTTCTGAAATATTTTCAAATATTCTCTCAGACTTTGGTTGTAACCGGAAGTAACTTTATTTTGTAACATCATTTCATTGAATCGAAAAGGCATACTTTAAAGGAGATAAAATATAATAAATTAATAAATTACACTTAAACACTTAAGCAAACCTATTATCAAACTTTCAACGGGTCGTATGACGCTCGGGACGATGTTCTTCACATCTTTGGAGAATAATCAACACAAAAGGATTGTATTCTTCCATAACCCTTAGGATCTCGAAATGAGGTTGGTACCTAAAATCTGAACGTTTCCATCTTCTCCATTCCTCCAAAGATCTGGCAACAACTTCATCACAGTTTCATTCCTAATTCTTCTTTCATTGACCTTAGCGGTTAAAGAAGAAAATTCTAGTACTTCTCTTGTGATTTCCATATATCGACAAAAATGGCCTGCTCTGTTCCGGTTGTTGGGATTACCGGTTTCGTTACAAAAATTAGCATGTATATTTCTAACCATTGCATGCTCATTGAACCATTCATCCGACGTTCATGACCCCTTGCTGGATAATGTAAGACTACGTTTCAACATAAGGATAAATCTTCCTCTAGGGTAAAATTCTCTGCATTAAGCCTAAAATTTTCGTAACCCGACATTACATGAAAACGAGAGATTAGAAATTTTCTATGAAATGTAAAAGATGTGGATTTGAAATGGGAATGATAAATATAAATTCATTTATTTATAGGTGTATCAGAATACAAATTATAACCGTTGATCAACGGTAGGAAACAGTTAAAATCCAATCAAGCGGACTCCTAGGGCTGCGCCTAGAAGCGAGCGGCGTCTTAGCGCCTCACTTAAGTATAGGCGGAGTGCTAGCAACACGTTAGATAGTAGGCGGCATGCTAGCAAAGCGCTCCAACTGAGCGGTGTTCCAGCAGCACGCTTGTGTGTGAGCGTGATCCTAGTACCCCGTTTCATCAGACGAACCCCCAGAATAACGCTTGACCAGGCGAACTAATAGCGTACCGCCCGTGTTTCTGAGCGTTGTCTCAGAATAACGCTTGGCTCTTGGAGAACTACTACGACGTCACTTAGCATCAAGCAGTACACTACGAGCCCGCTTGACTATAACCTGTTTAGTCAGGAAAAATGACTACATCTAGTCAGCTACAGTCGATTTCTTCGACTATCCACTACTTTTCATCGACCCACTGCGCTATATTTTTTCGGACTAAATATTACTTTTGATCTTTAGTCAGTCATTTGATCGTCCCATTGTGGGCGCTCTAAGTAATGTATTAGTCAACTTGTATTGACTAAGTCGTTGTGTCTGTCATGACATCTGATATACTATATATACCAGTCATCTATGTGCATGAGACTCACCGTATCTAATCATTGTAATAATATTTCTTCATTTCATTCAAAAATTTCCCATGGTATTATTGGGTGACTTGGGTCCCATCCAGGTTAAAATCTTTGAAATATTTTCTTAATTTTTGTTTACCAGAGTTGTGACTCAATCACATTTGAGACCAAAATACTTCTTAAAATCTTTTCCTGATCTTTTATTGATTCAGATTTCAACTGCATTTTTATCTTTTCCATTGTGTTCTTAATTTTCCTCTTTTCAATATTCTTGAGATGAGTTCTTAAAAATTTCTTATGGGAACTACTTGTAGTATGTCTAACAACCATCAAAATGTGTGGAACTAGAATAACGATGGTAGTAATCCTTCCGCTGCTCATTCTACTTCTGATGGTGATGAAGGTTTCAGTTCTTATTTCTTCTTATTGCCTTTACAATAACATTGGAAATTTAATTTGTTTCGATTAAACATGATTTTGCGAGATTAATTTGAATCGATCTTAATCTCCATTGATCTTTTTGGTTATGTGGATGGTGAAATTACTGAACCCGAATATGAAGTTCTTGTTAATGGTGTTAAGACTGTAAATCCAAAATGAAGTTATTGGAGAAGGCAATTCGATTTGTGGCTACTTCTTTAAAAACAACTTTTTGTTGGATAATTTCCTGTAACAGAGAACAAACCAAACAGAAGCTTGAAAATAGTTAAGGGTTAGAAGAAACAGCAGCAGGCTTCAGAAAAACACAAACACAGGAAGATGGAGTCGCCTGTTCAACAGACTGCCCTTAACTCGATATTTGTCGGGTACACCTCTAGAAAGAGTGTTGCTATACCACTAGTGAGGACAAATCGAATCCAGGATAAAACCACCTGATACCAACCCAGCTAGCAAAAACTCGTTGGCCCGTTGCGAACTTAACAACAGAATAAGAAAGAAATTTTTTATCTACGTGCTCAAAACAAAGCAGGAAGAGGGGAAAAGACGGCAGGATAGTAGCTGCATCTGGGGTGAGTGAAATGAGATTTCCCTTTTTCTTTTATAGGAGAAGAAAACGTTTTGGAATTCAAACGGTCAAAATATTTAATTCAAACATATTTTTATTAAGTTTGATTTAATCCCCATAAATATTAAAACGGTCAAAAAAGGAATTTAATATTTGTGAACTTGATAGGCACACGTCGAGCACACGCCGACTCATGTCAGGCTCACGCAAAACACACATGCAAGCTCCGCAAGCCTGCGGCCCGCGTGCGTGCTTCGGTGTGAAACACCACACATGTGTGAATTTTCCCACTAGCCAATTCCTTAGTCCATATCCAATCCACTAGTTCTTTTTCCTTGTATAGAACGTTTGTGGTAATATGGATAGACTCCATCCTTGGTTTATCCCATGTGGGACAAATCAAAGGTTTCTCATTCACATAGAAGTGAAAAGTGGATTTGTTATTTCCACCCCCAATATAGGCTAGTGACCCTTTGGTCCCATCAAGATAAATTAGGTAACAAAACAATTTTTGGTAATAAATCATAATAAATCACTTTTAATTCTAACACTTTTACACCAACAGTTTCAGATGATGTTCTTGGTTTAACTTCTGCTCGTGAAATTTGGATTTTTTTCTTGAAACTAGTTGTAAAACTCAGTTTGTACCTCGGAGAAACATGTTACATTGTCAGTAACATGGATTAAGAAGAAGTTCTCATTCGATTTGTGTTTATCTTCATACTATGAAGTCAATAGCTGATGATTTAGCTGCAATCAATGAGAAGGTATCTGATTCTGATTTGACGATGTATGTTCTAAATGGTTTAGGAAGGGAATATGATATTTTTTTAATCTCAGCACAGAATCGTGAAAATCCATTCACTTTTACTGAGATCAAAGCTAGATTGTTGAATCATGAAGAATGGCTTCATGACCAAGAACAAGATTCTAGTAATGCGTTTGATACTGCTAATCCTGAAGTTTTTTATGGAAGAAATGTTAACTCTGGCAGTAAAACTGGGGAGAATAAGAACAAGAATTTCGAGAATTGTGGTAATTCTTCTAAGGATAATGGTTCTGCTTTCAAGAGGGAGCTGGTTCTACAAGTGCAAGTGCGGATGTTTCAGATGGTTTTGCCAGAAAATCTTCAGTTGATTTCTCCACTATTGAGTGTCAAACTTGTAGAAAGACTATTCATTATGCTAGTAGATATTTCTTTAGGTATCATACACTTTCAAATACTAACTCTTAGAATACATCTAATGCACAACAAATGGAGCAAGTTTTTAGTGGTATTAATTTTGCAGATATGTGTGATGATCCTTTTGGTGCTTCTCTTTCATCAACTTGGATTCCTGATTCAGGAGCTTCAAGGCGCATGACTAGGGATAAAACTTTACTTCAAAATACTTCTACTATTAATCATGGTCAGAACCAAGTTGTTGTTGGAAATGGTAGGTCACTTTCTAAATCTAAAACTGAAATTTCTACATTAATTGCAAACATCTAGTGTTAGTTTTAGATTAGAAAATTATTGCTAGTGCTAGAAATTACACAAAACTTAAACTTATTGATTTTTAGCACATTTATTAGAGATAACTATTGCTATTTTATAGTCAAATGAGAGGAGACTTGTCTACTTACCGCAAATTGATTCCTGAATCGAGACCAAAGGGGGATAGAAGGGCTTGTTCACTTTTCATAGGCTTTTGTTACCGTTGCTTTGACTTTTGAGTTTGCTTATATCTCATTCCATGTCTACACCTGCTGTATCCTTCTTATTTTAAGCAAGGCACGCACCGAAAGGAGATTCGAGCTGCCACCCCTTATTGTCCATGTCTGTAGATAGTAGCTGTGCCAGAGGCTTAGTTAGTTTGGCAGTCCAACAAAGGACATTTTTTTTCACGGGGTAAGTACGAGACCGGAAAAGCGTGAAACTGCAGATGGATACTGGCCAAGGTAAATTCCTTTCCATAGGTGCCGCTTCGAAGTTCGATTCAAGGTCAGGCGTTAGGTTAACGGTGCCTTAATCCAATAACTTAAACGTATTATCTCGTTTAAACGCTAAGCCTTGCATCAATATCAATGGCGAAGTCCGTAATCTACTCTTTTCAAGAAGGTTTCAGCAAGCTTTAAGCTCGGTAGAAGACTCATAATATGAATCCAAAGAATGACTTGCACAATCCAAGCAGCTCGTAGACAGTTATCCCGAGGGCCCGTTTGTAGAGCAATGATGAATGATCAAATGCTGCGCTACAAGCACATTCATCGAGTCATTTTTTCATTCTTTCCTTACTAAAAAGATGATTCCAACCTCTACACAGGCTACTAGAGGGTACTCGTTTGATCCATGGAGTTATGGGATTGCGGATTCAAGCACACATGCTGTCGTGGCTCAGGGTAATATGGTTAACGACTTTTATCCTATTTCCACTGTCTTTAATAATCAAAATGCTACTTTTACTTCTTATTCCACTCTTGTTGCTTCTACTTCTGTGTGGCACAGTAGGTTAAGACATCCATCTAAGAAAATCGTTCATCATTTAAGTTCTAATAAGTCTATTACTCTCAATTCTGAGTCTATTGATAAAATATGTCATTTTTTCAGATTGTAAAGAGTAAAATTTTTCATTTCATTTTTCTCCTTCTCATGAGCCTAGTACCTTGATTCTTATCTATTGTGATGTTTAGGGTTTGTCCAGTAGTTTCTCATGCTGGTTATAAGTACTATATAGTGTTTATAGATGATGCTAGTAGGTTTCACTGGATTTATCCAATGCAATTAAAAACTGATGCTCTATAATGTTTTTCACGCTTCAAAACTCTTACTGAGAATTTGTTTTCTACTAAAATCTCATGGTTTCAAACTGATAATGCTTGTGAGCTTGCAAAAGGTCAATTCAGGCAACTTCTTGATTCTAATGGTATTCACCTTAGACTTACATGTCCAAACACCCCTGAACAAAATGAGTTGGCAGAAAGAACACATAGGCACATAGCAGAGATGGGTAGTACTCTTTTATTTCATTATTCTTGTCCTAAAATTTTCTGGTATGATGCTTTTCTTATATGATCAATAGAATTCATACTCTACTTCTTTCAATGAAATCTCCTTAATGAGGTTCTGTTACCTGTTGCTCCAGAATATTCTTCTTTAAGAGTATTTGGTTCCGTTTGTTCCCCTTTTATTGGTCATTCAAAGCGTGACAAATTGTCCCCAAATTTTATGAAGTGTGTGTTCATTGGTTACAGTCCTTTGCATAAAGGATACAAGTGTTTTGATCCTGTTTCTAGGAAGCTTCCCAGATCTAAACATGTTATTTTTGATGAGTCTGCCTTTTATTATTCATCTACTACCGGTACTTCTACAAATTCTCCCAGTTTATTGTTCCATTCCGTACCAGATTCATCAATTTTGTAAAAAGAGAACCGACTTTTGGACGATTATAATTGAATGCTTTTCTAGTTAACAATGTTAATACAATTTTTATTATATATAGTCTCTTTTTATTAACAAAGGGTCGATTTTTTTTGTTTGTTTGTTACAGGCCCTGATTTTAAAATCGAATGAGTGAATGATAAAGAGATAACATTGAACATGCAAGGAAGAGTAGCTAAAATATCACACAGAAAGATGGGCCATCATTTTGAAATTGGACGAGTTTCTCCACTCCACATGCTTGGTTTTACTGATAAGTGTCTTAAAATTAACGCTTATTTGACCGGAAATCGATATGAGAAGATCAACATTTGTGCATCTCGACTGCCACAAACTGGATTAGAAGACCGGGCATCCTTTGACAACTATTCCTTTGGCTGTTGGACAAGAAGCCAAAGGGCACCCATCCAAATTACTTCCCCACCAACTGAGACTAATCTCTTCCATTCCCAAACAAAGATACAAAAGCACACCCATGAAAGCAAGACCAGCATCAAGAGCTCCTGAAAGTACATAATTGTGTCTACGCCACCAATCTTGTCGGTACCTAAACACGACAAACCCAGATAGAAACCCAACGAATATCCAACTAATGTAATTTACTGCAGTTGCTGGAGGCATATTTCCAGTCGCACCAATAAGTATAGGCATATTTATGAGACTTATCCATCTTTTCTCTGGGAAAGCCTTATGTGCAAACCAAACTAGAAGAGGTGCAACTGCTCCAATTAGAAAGAACCAATTTATGGCTGCATAAGTACCAATATCTCCAAAAATTCTTCGTGGTCCGATCAATCCCCATATAACTGACGCATCATAGAAAACGTGATCACCTGGACAAGTCCATGGACTATCGGAAGGAAGTAGGTTGGTGTCACAGATGTTAGGGATTGTATCCATGAGCCACCACGCAGTTCCCAAGTATACTAGTGCAGCTATAAGTGTACCTACAACCTGAGCGGAAGTAGTTTTAGTTCAAAAAATGAATATCTCTTGCACACATGAGTAATTAGATTTATGCGCAAACAACTTTTCCAATAATTGCAGTCAGGGTGTTCCAGATTTGCGGGTCAGTTTGAGTAACAAAGAAATTAACCATTTATCTTCAGATACTAAATGAGGTCGAAAAGTTGACCTGTGCCATGAACATTGTTCTTGGAGGAATCTTCATGTAGTGGCCTAGTTTGAAATCTTGAAGAAAAGTGATGGCCTGAGTCATACTGATGTACCCATATACTTTAAAGCATATATTTGCGACCGGCCGCCCTGGATACAGGTATCCGATGATGTATTCTGTAATGATGTTCAATCCGGGTGTCTACTCACCAAAGAAGAAAGCAAGGAACACAATTCAAATAAAGATTAGAATAAGTCAATTAAAAATGCAATATGGGGACAGTGTGCAGTCAATTCATCATAAGCATCGACCATTCTAATCAATTTCATGTATCAGACGACAATCATGGCTTCATTCTGGATTTTGGGAATCATGAAAAGATCCAAACAAAATGTTTCGAAATTTCAAGCTATATTATGATAGAAATTGTTAGGATGAAACCCGTGAATCATATCAAATCTAGTTGAGAAGATTAAGGAAAACTTACTTGGTTTGTGGTAGCAGTGATGATACCAATCGGAAGAGTAAAGAAAATAGCAAGTCCACAAGCTAACAAAACACCCCACCATGGAAGTTGAAGCTGGTCATTGTAGTACTCGCAAGCGAAAATGGTGGCAGCAATATTGGCTATAAGTATGGACACGAACCACCATTCGGGTACTTGGTTGTACTTGCTCATAAGTCTTGTATGTACATCCATTTTCTTCTCTTGGAATGCTGATTTGCTCTGTTGCCATATTTCTCTGTAAAAATATATGCACATGTTTCGAATGTGCGAGCTACATACGCTTAAAATTTCCCACTAAAACTTATAGTTTAACCCCGAATTGAAACTAAAGATAGTGTAACTAACAAGTGTATAAATTTACCTTCCATGGAACAAGGCCACATGAACAATGGTGGCACTAAGTGCAGCAAAACCAACTCCATATGTCATAGCAAAGAAGGTGCTAAGGTAAAGAGGTCCATTCTTTTCGTATGCTGCCACATCAAGGTTGAATTTGCTGTCTATGATGCTTGAGATGTTGTAGTCTTGGCCAGTGGACGTGAAAAGCCCATCGGAAAATATTGGGAAATTCTTTGCATTGTAGAAGTTGAACCAGTATGAGATCGGTGTTACAACGTACATGATAAAAAAAAAACCAACAGCCATATTTGCGGTGGCAAACCATGGACTAGCAAGTGGACTTCCAAGATAGGATGAAACAGATGACCAATCAAGGCCAATTGCACCAAGTCCTAGCCCTTTAAGCCCTGAACCTAATTGTTGAGCCAGAATCGAATTCGGGAATACCCAACATACCCATGAAAGGGATGTCAACATGGGGAAGAGGTAACCAGGGAGAACGTAGTACGCGAAGCTGCATATGAAGGCTATCAGGAAAAACTGAGTTCGTGATAACCCGCCTTTGGCCCTCTCTTCCTTTTCATGTAAAGCCCTGTCCAGTGTGTTACAGCATTATTAGTTAGATCTTGAACAAGAAAGGTAAGCGCAGTGATCACACATTTCGAATAGTTTCACACACTTCACACTTGTACTCTATAAAGGGTCAGAGCATTACTTCTTCTCATAGAGTTACTTTTCAACTGTGTTTTTTTATAAGGTTATCAAACGCAGATAGCTCGGTAGACAGTGTTTTATGTCTTGAAGTTATACTAAATTTTTTCATGTCAAGCAATTCAAATGAGTTCTGGTCCAGTGACCATCAGATCAAACACAACGCAACATGTGGCTCGTATCTGAATCTTACTCATACCCGGAGTCATGAACAAAGCCAACCCCTGCATGGCTTTGAGGAAAACCCTGAAAGCTAAGCTAAACAGTATATACATGAAACACCCTTGAACCAGTAAATTTCTCGGGATTTACCATATAAAACTTATACAATTCTCTCCGCTAGGTAGATCTAGCGGATTAAACTTCATAGTACGTTTGTGACCCTGTAGCAGCGATGTAAAATACTACTATCGTTTGTGTATACTGATAACTCGGGACCTCATGGCCATGTATTTGGTGACCATGAGAATTATGTGTAATTTAATGCACCATACGTTCCAGCATCAAAATTAGCTGTCAAATAATAAAAACGTGGGGCACACTTGGTTGTCTTCACAACGCATCTCTCTCTAACTGAAAATGACAGAAAAGCAACTCTTGAAAAATCTCTCTTAAAAACTAAACAAAACTAAATTTTTCCATTACTTCACTCAGATTCCAATTCACGTCACCACGTTCTAACTATTCCACCTAAAAGTCTAAGGTTAATTGAGAATCTAAATTCCATGATACCGTAATAACTGCTCACTGCATTGATTAAATCCAACTAAGAATACAACCAACTGTATTATATTTCCAATTTTTCATTCGTTGCCGCCGTGGCTCATTAAAATAAGAAAAACTAAACTAACACCAAAATTTTATAACATCCATCCACCTTCCCAGCCTACCGTTATCTATATTTATGATGTGCAAAACAGTAAAAATATTACTCGGCTATCCTATCTTCATAGAAACATGCTTATCTTCTTTCGACCATCCTAAACCCATGCGCGTGTTTTTCTTTTTTTACTGAACCCAAAATAAATATTTTTGAAAGGGAACGAGAGTATTTGAGTTGTCTGTTTTTAATTATGAAAGTATATGATTGAGAACTGAACGTAAAAGTATAAGCAAGGTGGGCCTTGTGTACAACTGTGCATCACAAGAGCTGTCACTGTGCCTGTATACGGACTTTCAAAAGATTATTTGTACATAATACACCCGAAGATTGGCATATATCTACATACCGGAATAAAGAGACCTGAACAAGATTTGCCGGCCACCACATCTCAGCTGGTTCAACTAGATATCTTCTAAAAATTCCAGCCCATCCAAACCCTAGTACCTAAGAGTCAACCAATCCCCCAGATAGATAGAAAAGAAAAAATCCATCAAATGATCAAAGATAATAATAATAAAAAAAGAAATCTACCCAAAAATGAAAGAAGACGAAATCTCTTATGTAAGATGAAGGGATAAAAGTACTAACTTGGGTAGTAATGACTACGATCAATGAAACAAAGAAAGTGATTCTTTCTCTGTAAAAAACCTTGACAGAACTAACAATATGTATAGCATAAACAGTACCAGCACCAGAATTAGCAAATATTGTGATCAAAACATGTTCTTTTACATTAAATAGACCTGGGTTTAACGTAAATTCATAACGTGTACCTTTAAAGAAAATACGATTAGTAATGGTTGATGCCATTAAATGACCTAATGGAACAACAGCAATTTGAGCTGATATTGCTGTAATTGATAATGGTTCTTTTCTATACCAAAAAAACTGATTTAAAAATGAAAGAAGAATACAAGAGAGTGTTCCCAAAACCCACATTCTAAACGTTAAAACTGGTAAATTTGGATCATCTGTTATTGGTACTGTTAATGCTACTTGTTTTACTGGTGAATTTTCTTCTTCATCATCCATAGTTTCCGATGATATTAGTGAAGTTGATGGAATGTTATCATATTTTATGACTCCTTCTCCTCCTGTAACTGTACATATGCATATATATTAACAGAGAGATTAATAAAATTGTAATGAGAGAAATAAGAATTTAAACTAAAAGATTGTGCGAAATGGGACTTATGGGACTTACGGAGAGGAGTTGTTAACTTTTCTCGTTGAGCTTCCATTTTTGAGTAGTTGATAATTTGGATGCACAGATAAACAAAAAAAAGTCTTCTTTCTTCTTTTTCAGTTTAATTTAGTTTGAGAAACCTACACGAAAAGATTTATATACAAAAATGAGTAGAATAATGGTAACTTTGCAGATACGTCCCTATATTAGTTTTTCTTCCAAAGATATGTATTTGACTTTTTAAAATTTTGAAATACTCCCCCGTTTTGGAAAAGGTGCGTTTGTTTAGTTTGTGTTTGTTTAGTTTTGTATAAAAATTAAAAAAATTAATTATTACTGTTTTTTTAATATTTTTTCGTAATTTATCCTTTTAAAGAAAAGTGGTCTTCTTTGTATGCTATTAAAGAAAAATAGAAGAGAGAAAAGAGAATAGGAAAAAATAATTGTGACGGACTAGAAAATTTTCGTTTCTAACGGGTCGGATTTTGAGCTGTTTGGTCAGCTCCAACTTTCCGATACACCATTCGAAAAATCAGGCTTTTAAATTTTTCGAACCAATTCAATCTTACCAAGCAAAGGTTCATCGATTTATCCCAAACTGTTTTATAAGCAGACAAACATAACATTTATATATATTTTATTTTGGGTCATCGAATCCGTTAAACTACTTTACAGTTTTTGATATCATTTCTGATATTTATCGATACCAACAGATGATATGATTCGGTAACAATCATTTCTTATAAGATACCAAACCAAGACTCCGCTGAATAGAAATCTCACTGATTCGAGAGTTAGGATTCTCTGAGCATGTGTCATATACCATAGTACTCAGAAATCCCACAAGGTCTTCTTTAAAGTCAATCAGGACCTTCTGAGCATGCGTCCCATACTGCATACCCAGGGATCCCAAAAGAGTCTACAATTTCGAAGGGTCATCGGGTCCAAAAAATAGTTTACATTGCTTCTACTGTGAGGTTCTCTTGCCGCCGTTACAACTAACTATCACCATTACAGCTAACGGTCTTCCAGATAATCACCTGTAGGTGGGAGCTATAGCTCGTATGACAATACACATGAACGGGTGAAGGGTGATCAGTCCTAGTGTTAGGAGTAGTCGGACACCTGCCACGTCCCTGACGGATTTCCTAGCAAACTCACAGTACTCTGTCAAGCTCAACAAATTGTCTTCCTCAGATGATATAAACTACTCAAAAGGATAGTGATCATCTCTATGTCGATGGTATAAACTGTCAAGCAGTAATCATCCCTTGATAGATGGTATAAATTTCCTCCAAATAAACAACAACCATCTCTAAGTTTAATTAGATGATATGAAAGGCTAGTGGTGAACACAGTCGTTAAGGGTTTCCATTTGTTGTAGCTTTCTTCTCCTTTTATATCTTAAATTGTTGTTGTGGGTTCGAATTCACAAGACCCAACTTTCCAAATCCCATACAAACACTGAAGCATTATATATTCGAATCCACCCTTGGCCCAGAAATCAAACGGGCCCATATTTATTTTCAGTAGCTGTAGTATATATTTACGTTTGTCATCAGCCAAATGATAAACACGACGTAAAGAACTAAAAAGTAAGAAAAGTGAGCAAGTGTCTTCCTAAAATTTTTGAAATTACTTTTTAAGGCTTATGAATTTCAATTTTCCCCAATTGCCCCCCCTTAAAATTTTGAGAAATTACTCTATTAGAGCAACCACAATGGCGCGACTAGAGTAAACAACCAAAGAGTAAAATTTTTACTCTTTGGTCCGGCCCAAGAACAACGGTGATAAAGTCGGGCGGTGTTCTAGCAATGTGTCTGGTGTTGGGAGGTGTCCCAGCGATGCGCATGGAAACACGGGCGAAATCCTAGGATAACGCTTGCTCGAGACGGTATCCAGCGTAACGCTCGAAATGGGGCGGAGTCCTAAAGTAACGCCTGGTATTGGACGGTATCTTAGGACCACGCTCGAGAGACGGGCGGTATCCCAGAACCACGCCTGATGGGGCGAAATGCTAGCAGGCCGCCTGAATGAGTTGCGCTTGTGCGACTCGAGCGTGTGAGTTGAATGGGATGGGCGGTGTGCTAGCGCCCCGCCTGGAATTCCAAGCGAGATGCTAGCAGCCCGCCCCATTAGCATTTGCTTCTTCTCAGCCGAACCCTATTTTCTTTCTCCTGAACCCTTTGTTTTTCAACCGAACCCTCTTCCAAACCCTCTTCCGCCTCCCCTCTTCAACCCTAAGCTTCCCAAACGAAATCTTAAAGACCCGCCTACCATTTTGATACTCCGCTCAAGTTTTTTTCAACTTCCAAGCGTAATCAAGGTAATTTGTTTTGTTTTTTGAAAATTATATAAGTTTTATAGATTAAATTAGAGTACATTGTATTATTAGGTTTTGTTAGTTAAATTGGTTATATATGTTGAATGATTAAACATGTGAAAATTGAGATATTTAGGTTTTATTAGAAATTATAATTATGTAATTAATATAGTTTTTAGGGTTTAAATGTTGTAAATTGGGTAAAAAAAATTGATGATCATTTGTTGAATTGAAGATAGAATTGATTAAGTTGTTGTTTAATATGAGTTGGGTGATGGTTAATTTTTTGATGAATTGACTATATTGTCTTGAAAATTTGGGAATTTGGAATGTTTATGTTTTAAAACCTATGTCTATGGAAGTATATAATTGTGGAATTTTGATGATATTTGGTAAAATTGGGGCATTGATATTGAAGTATTTTGTCAATGATGAATTTTGTTCAAGTATGTTTTTGTATGTTGGTACATATGATTATGTAATTAGATAATTACTTTGTAATTATGAAATTATAAGGTTTTTCCTTGATTTATTGATTATTGTAGATTTTTATCTTTCTGCATTGTGAGGATTATTCATGATTTTCAATGTTGTATGAATTGTTTGGTCAGATGTCGAGCAGTTGGACGTCCAGATTCGTTGGCCGAAAGAAGAGGGCAAAGAAGACTAAAATTGTCGAGGATTCAGAGGAAGACCGTATTATTGAAGAAACGGTAGAAGTTCCCGGGTTGGAACACTATACACTTGTGGAAGATACTGAGGGTCACGCATCCACCAATATAACGTATTCAAGCGACGCCCAATTCAAGTTTTCACATCGTGATTCCCTCAAATCCGTCCATCAGATCTACCAAGGTATTATTAAACATGCCCCTAAGGTCAAATATATTATTGAAAAGGAAGGATGAGACCGATTACTGACCATAGATTTGGTAGATTCATCACATGCGCTTATTGACTATATTGTTGAGCGCTTTTGGGATACGACCAACAGTTTTCACTTCTCGTTTGGTGAGCTTGGGTTCACTCCCCTTCATTGAGTAATGCTGACAAGAATTAGTATCGGTATTGGTAGTCCTGTTCCGTATGACTCAGGGAAGTTCCAATTGAATATGTCCGGAAGCATATATTTCCTGAATTTAAAGATAATGCGGTTTGTAAAAGAGAAGGTATTCCCTACCAGTGAGTTTCAGATGTAATTACGGTTAAATTTTTTACGACTTATTTTGATCAACAAACTTTGATTGCGGCTAACGAGGATAGTAGACTTGCTGATAGAGTGGCCAGAGCCTTCTATATGTATGTTTTGGGTCAGTTCTTCTTTTCAAATGCAAAAACCTATATTGATGCTGGATGGTTAGTTGCTTTTGAGGATCAAAATGCAGTTCACGAATATGACTGGGGTTCTCCTGCATTTTCGAAATTGTATTCCGGTCTCGCCGCATCTGGCAGGGGACAAAAGTCATTGGCCGGACCCTTCCAAATTTTGGAGGTAAATTTGTTAGTGTTATTTATAATTCTATTAAATTGTTTTTTTTTGTTGCTCAGTTATTTATACCATTGTTTGTCATGACATTCTAGTTTTGGGGGTACGAATATCTGGGCATTTGTCGGTCAAAGAACCCTTCGCCTGAACATGTACCCATTCCTCCCCCACAACAGCTACCATACGTAAGTATACATCGAAACAGTGTAAATTTGATTTTAGTATACAATGATGGTTCAGAATTTGATTTCATTTTTTCCATCACAGGTCGCGGCTCATGATTTAGTTCAAGAGTTGTCTGATTTTACCCAAGAGTTTCGTGAATTTACGTTAAATGAAACTAAGGATATGATGGACTCTTTCATTGCCAAAGAAGTAGAAATACAGGGTCTACGAAATGAGGTTGGCATGTTGAACTCACAGCTTGCCCAGTTTCTTCAACAACAACCACCCGTTGGGTTTGGCTCCTATGCTTAGAATATTCCACCACCGATGTGGAACACCATGGGTCAGGGATCTTCATCAACAATGCAATCAAATAACTATAATGCCAGACCATCTTTGCCTCCGTTTATGCCACCGCGCTCGGCGTCCGAGAATCAAGATACAGAAGACTAGTTATTCATTAGCATTGAATTGTTAGTTGAACATTAAACTTTTTCTTTTCTCAGATTTGAATTGTCTTTTCAAATTATTTTTCTTACATTTATAATCATTTATTTTATCCTTTATATTAGATTTGTACTGTCAATTCATATCTCTGATGCGTCTGTCCACCCCACTTGCCTCTACTCTGTTTTTTCCTTAAAATACCAACCGTGTCTTGTCAATTCAAAACTCTGATTTTTTTTCCCGTTTTCGTTTTGGTCATTTGGTATTGTCTTGTCAACCGACATTTCATATCTCTGATGCGTCTGTCCACCCCACTTGCCTCTACTCTGTTTTTCCTTAAAATACCAACCGTGTCTTGTCAATTCAAAACTCTGATTTTTTTTCCCGTTGTCATTTTGGTCATTTGGTATTGTCTTTTCAACCGACATTTCATATTTCTGATGCGTCTGTCCACCCTACTTGCCTTTACTCTGTTTTTGCATTAAAATACCAACCGTGTCTTGTCAATTCAAAACTCAAAATCTTATCTTAAATAATCAAGTTTGTACTCATCAGACGAAGGTTCACTTGCATTGAGCCTAAATAATCAAGCAGTCACTGCCGGAGTAATTGGTTCAAGTATGAACTGGCCTCAAACTCGTATCAAAATACCAAGAGAGCGTGATGCGGTGCAAAAATTTTATGGAAAGATTACTTTTGCAGAAACTCGACGTTTCCTCTCCATAAATTTCGTAGAAGATTTAGAATGCGGCGAGAATTATTCAACCGTATATTGGGAGGTGTCGTAGCTGTAAATAAGTATTTTGTTCAAAAAAGAGATGCTTGTGGTATTCTTGGATTAACCCCTCAGTAAAAAATTACTGCAGCAATTCGAATGTTAACTTACGGATGTGCAGCAGATGCAATAGATGAGTATTTACGGATCGGAGAAATCACAGTTTTGGAAGCGACTCGTAGGTTTTGTAATACGATAGTCCATCTGTACGAGAAAGAATATTTGCGCACACCAATTAAGCGTGATGTTCAACTGCTTCTTGCTGAGAACAAAAAAAAAGGATTTCCGGGGATGCTTGGTAGTGTTGATTGCATGCACTGGAAATGGGATAAATGCCCATCGGATGAATCCGGTGCTTACACTGCGTACAAAGGTAGTGAAAGTATTATCCTGGAGGCTGTGGTGTCATACGATCTATGGTTTTGGCATGCTTTTTTTGGTATGCCTGGTTCTAACAATGATATAAATGTGATGAACCGTTCGTATATTTTTAAAAATCTAATCAACGGGAAAGCACAAGCTGTGAAATTCGTTGTCAACGGACATCAGTACAATATGGGGTATTATCTTGGTGATGGAATATACCCGGAGATATCTACTATTGTGATGTCGATTAAACATCCAGATTCTCAGAAGAAACATAAATTTTCTGCTGTGCAGGAGGGTTGCCGAAAAGATGTAGAACGAGGCTTCGGGGTACTGCAAAATCAATTTGCAATCATCAATCAACCAACACGAATATGGAATCCAGACGTATTAGCATATATAATGAAAACTGTCATCATTCTACATAATATGATAGTGGAGGATGAACGTTTACCCGGTGAATGGCCGCATGAGTATGATCAACGCAGCCACAGTTCGCCGGTTAATATTTCTAGACACGACACTGCTGAACTTTCGAGAATGAGAATGGACCAACGCCGACGTGAATTATTCGACAAAGATACTCATATTCGTTTGCGAAATGACTTGATCGAACACTTATGGTCAGATTTTGGTGATGATTAAGTATTTGTAAATCCTCTGCATAGATTTTATGGGTAAATCTCTTGTAAACACCCCCCCCCCCCCCCTCGAGACAAAACTCGACCGTTAGGGGAACCTAGGGGTTTAAAGGCTTGTTGCACATGCTAAGTGTAGCCGCGATGCCTGCGAAAGTGAGTTTAGTTGTACTTATTAGCTCATGTTATTTTTTTTTTAATAAATTACAAACTCATTTGCTAGCCGAAGAGTTGTCTCATTTGAAAATGGAGTAATGAGTTTGAGTTATTTAGAGAAATTTCATGACCAATTCTGTATTTGGAGATAATTCATGCTACGTAGTAAGTTTTTGAAAATACTAGCCGTTAAGTCTCTCTCTTTATCCTATAAATACATCTGTTTTCTCTATCAAATACTACACACACTTAATTTCATACACTCTACAAATTTCATTTAATCATCTCCTCTTTGCTATTCACTTCATAACTCTACCTACAAACATGGCAACATTTGATTCAGCTGAAGATTTGGCTATAACCAAAACATGGCATAACGAAACCCTACGTGAAGATGTCATAGCTGGAAGGGTTGAACCTGAAACCTTTTGGGGGAGGATCTACATCCAATATGCTCGATAATATGGAAACCCAAAGCAAAGATCTCTTGAAAAAATTCATAATAGATACCAACTTATCCGAATAGGGATAGCTGATTATATAGCTATACAACAACGGATCTTTAACCCCACCCATTTAGGCTTCTCGATCCAACAATTTTTAAGTATCTTTTACTTAACCTAAGTTGTTTGTCTTCCAATAACAACATAGTAAACTTGATGAATTATTTTTTTTCCTATGCTTGTGTAGGAGGATCTCGCAAAAATGCACTACTATCAGGAAAAAGGAGAAGAGTTCAAATTTGTAGAAAGCTACGAGTTCATTAAGTCCAAAGTGTAATCGGAAGTAACTGCTAACTTTATCCACCGATTTTGAGAATTTTTCAAACTTTTGTTAGAGTTTGGTTGTAATCGGTAGCTCATGTATTATCAATATATTTTAATAGATGGCCACATTTCATTAGTTAATTAATTTTGTAAAACAGTTGAACGTAAAATCATTTCATTGAATCGAAAAGGCATACATCGCGTAACATTAAAGGAGGTGAAATATAGTAAATCAATAGATTACACTTAAACACTTAAGAAAATCTATTATCAAACCTTCAACGGGTCGTATGACGCCCGGGACGACGTTCTTCACATCTTCGGAGAATAATCAACACAAAAGGATTGTATTCTTCCATAACCCTTAGGATCTCGAAATGAGGTTGGTACCTAAAATCTGAACGTTTCCATCTTCTCCATTCCTCCAGATATCTGGCAACAACTTCATCATCAGTTTCATTCCTAATTCTTCTTTCATTCACCTTAGCGGTTAAAGAAGAAAATTCTAGTACTTCCCTTGTGATTTCCATATATCGACAAAAAAGGCCTGCTCTGTTCCGGTTGTTGGATTATCGGTTTCGTTACAAAAGTTAGCATGTATATGTTCTAACCATTGCATGCTCATTGAACCATTCATCCGATGTTCATGACCCCTTGCTGGATAATGTAATACTATGTTTCGACATAGGGATAAATCTTTTTCTAGGGTAAAATTCTCTGCATTGCCTAAAATTTTCGTAACCCGACATTACATGAAAACGAGAGATTAGAAATTTTCTATAAAATGTAAAAGATGTGGATTTGAAATGGGAATGATAGATATAAATTCATTTATTTATAGGTGTATCAGAATACAAATTATAGCCGTTGACAACGGTAAAAAAACGGTAACAAATTAACCAAAACTAACCAGGCGGACTCCTAGGAGCGCGCTAGAAGCGAGCGGCGTCCTAGCGCCTCGCCTATATCTGAGCGGAGTCCTAGAGCTTCGTTTCATTGTAGGCGGTGAACTAGGATACCGCTCAATCTGAGCGGCATTCTAGGGTTGCGCATGTTGATGGGCGAGAATCTAAAGCATCGTTTCGTCAGGCGTAATTCTAGGCTACCGCTTGATCAGGTGCATTCTTGGGATACCGCCCGTGTTTCTAAGCGTTGTCTTAGGATAACGCATGGAATGAAGCGGTACACTACGACTCCGCTTAAGCCTAGGCGTTACACTACGACTTCGCCCAAATAAACCCTGTTTAGTCCGGATTTTTTTCTATTTCTAGTCTTGAACAATGTAAATTTCGGACTAAAATCCAAATAGACTCGCACCACTAATCTACCATTTTATGGACCAATCAGGATATTTGATCTTTGGTCCGTGGTTTACTCGCGCTCTTGTGGACGCTCTTTGGCATATTTAATTTTTCACACATTTTTACTTCTAAAAATATAAGTAATAAATTAAAAGAGTATAGAGATCGCTTATATTTATAAAATTTGTAAAAATAGAATAAAAAATAAAAATCTTTTCAACCCACTAAATATTTTATGGTCAATCCCACGTCATAGTGGGTTTTTGGTTTTTCTCTTTCCTGTGCGGTTTTTTTCCGTTTTTTTAGTTTACGAAAATCGACAACAAAACAAAAAAAAAAGATAAGAATTAAACACTAAAAACTCTCGAAAAATCGAATCAGTAAAAAAAAAAACCAACCAGGCAACTTATACACATATTCTTTTTATCGATTAAACATGATTTTTTTATCTCAAATCTTAAAAATCTTCAATCACTTATATATATATATATATAATTTGATTAAAAAAGTATATACTCTCTCCGTTTCAGGAAAAGAGTTACTTTCTCTTTAAATTTTTGTTCCAACAAAAGAATTACTTTCATTTTTCAACATAACAAACTTTCAAAACTACCCTTGTTATTTTAAGAAATGTTATTATTCTCATTATAAAGATATATATAGTATTAAGCTTTTTGTTAGGGTAAATCTGGAAATAAATTATAAGAGTTATTCTCTTTCATCTTACCTTAACAATTGTGCAAATAGGAAAAGTAACTCTTTTCCTAAAACGGAGAGAGTATGATTTAAGTTTTATGAATTTAGCTTGAGAATAACCATAGCTTATAATATTCTAATCAATTAGTCAATAACTTGTTAATTAGTGTATAAATTTAAATTTTGTATCTAACTTAACTATACATGTGTTTGTTGTATATGCAGTCATGAATGAAAATCAATTCGACAATGAGGAACTTGAAAAGAGCGTCAGTGTATTGGATGATGATATCAACCTCGGTGATCAGATAGTAGAGCCGAAACTTGGTATGATGTTTGGCAATGGTGATGAATTATTTGAGTTCTATAATTATTATGCATACAAGTCAGGATTTTCTGTTAAGAAACGAACATGCAATGAAGATGGTGCAATGAAAAATACAATTATTTGTTGGGGTTAATCATCACGGCCAATGAAATTGCTCCACATGGTATATATTATTATATATCAAGATGGTGCAATGAAAAATGCAGTTGAGATAGTTTTCAAGGATACTAAACCTTGGTGGTGCTTGTGACACATAATGAAGAAAATACCAGAAAATTATAGAAGGTATGAAAATTATGTAAAGATTAAATCTAGGATGTATATGATATACAATGCCTTGCTGAATTTGAAGATCGGTGGAGTGACATGTTGGAAATATATGAAAGCTTGAAGTAAATTATATAAGGAGTAACATGTTGGGCTGGGATGTCTACTACACAACGGTCTGTAAGTATGGATGCATTTTTTGACGAGTATGTTCATTCAAGAGCATTTCTGAAGCATTTCGTTGAAAAGTATGATAATGCATTAGGATACAAAAAGGAAAAGGAGCTTAAGGAAGATGCTAGATCATTTTCTAAAACTATCCCAACCTCAACTTCATATAAAATGGAGAAACAAATTCAAAAAATTTACACCCATGCGAAATTTAAAGAGTTCCGAAATCAGTTGGTGATGAAGATGTATTGCGAGATGAATAGTGTGCAAGACGAAATAAAAAATGGAACCCTAGTTCAAAGATATGGCATACAAGAAGAAGTTTACTATGCAAGACCACTAGAAAACGAAGACGAAGATGATGAGGATGTGGATAATGATGATGACGAATTAACTTCACCACATGAAGGTACCGCACTGGGTTGGGAAAATACTACACTAACTGAAAAATCTGACTTAGAATCTGAATCCGAACCTGAACTAGATCCTGATATTAATACGTCGATGAAAAAAAGTCATCTTTAAGGTATGGTTTCAAAAAGATGAATGCAAAATTGAGTATAGTTGTCATAGATTTGAATTTCGAGGCATACTTTGCACGCATGCGATCTTTGTGTTTACTCTGTAATGAAATATATCTAATCCCAGACAATTACATATTAAGAAGATGGAGAAAAGATGTGAAATTATTACTCACAAAGGTGTCTATAAATTCTGATAGTTGGCATTTGACTCCTGAAGAGACACGTTACAAGGAGTTGTGTGATTACTTTGCGGAACTTGCGGACGTAGTATCCAAGGATAATTGTAAGTGCAGTGATATCAAGAAATGGATACGTGAACAACTTATAGCAGTGGGAAAGGGTTCAGGTATTGAAACGGAAATAATCAACTCTAAAGTGAATGAAGTTGTAAAAGTAGGTGACCCTCCTCAATTAAAAAGAAAATGTCGGCCTTGCACGAACCGTTTGAAGCCTAAACAGTACAAAAAAAGAGCGGCTAAAGGAAAAGAAAACGTCAAGTTGAGTTATTGTTTTCTTTCGTGCTATTTTTACTTTAAATTCATTCATGAAATTTTCCAGTTTAGTTAGTCTTATGTTTTTAAGTTTTGATGTTTAGACTAATGACGAAATCCCGACTCAACAAAGCTTGGTAAGTAACGATCAATCATCGAACGGAGCTGAAACCCTTAACCCATTCGGAGGAGAATACAGCCAGTTACTGGTAAGTATTTTGCTATCCAACAATACGGCCCCTTTGTCTGCTGTTGCGCCTAATTCATGTCCTCTCTTTGCAATATTCATATTAATTCTCACTTCTGTTATGTTTGTCTACTCTTGCGCCTAAGAAATTTGGCAATATTTATTACCTGGCAACTTATGGAACACAGATGCTTTCTTAGGCATAGTTGAGAACCATTTATAACTGATACATTAAACCACACAGATTCTAGAAAATTAGAAACCATAAAAAGATGTGATCTTAAAATGTACCAATGGCAGAAAATAAAACCTTGTCAATACATCTTCGTACTTGCCTCCAAGTCTTGTCATTTGTATTTCCTGCCCACTAGAGTGAAATCCGTTTCCCATAAATACTGGTCTGGATTGTAATTTGCCCTGTATATTCCAATATCTACAGCACTTAGCCGCAAATCAAAGAGCCGGAAACATCGGAGATGCCACGATACAGTTCCAGGCACCTCAAAGCTCTTCATATGGAAATATTAGCAGCGCTGCAACTGCATATGGAGTTTCTTATTTACATTCTGAGAATGTTGCACCTGCGCGTGGAGTACCTGCTGGACATATTGAGAATGTTGCGCCTGGATTTGTAGTACCTCAAGCATGGAGAAATTCACATTTTACGAATGCTGCACCAACTTATGAGGATACTCTCTTGCGTGAACGCGAGCTTATGGAACATAATGTTATTCAATTCCAAGCATATTTTGGCAACGTGATTTATCGGAAGGAAAAATTAATTCTGTTGAGAAGTCTAGTGATTTTATGTTGTCTGACAATGAGTTTTTTTATGCAGTCTTTGTCTGGGTTATATTTCATTATGTGTATGTGACTTTGGATAATATCACAATGCAACATTAAGTTTCTTTTTTCTGGTGGGATAATGAATTCAGACATATTCAGAGTAGCAAACAGACATATTCAAAGTAGCAACAATTTTACTTACGACATATTCTCGTCTGTACATTTTCTATTATAAAAAAAAACAGTACATAACTATACTTGTTTTTATATATGTTACCGTAATAGAAAGCAAACATTTGACAGTTGTGTCTAATGAATCATTAGCCATATCACTTGCCTCTATCACTTCCAAGTGACTTTTGTGAGATATTTGGCTTCCTAGGATCAATAGATTGTATGGAACAACACCAACAGTTTCAATACAGACAGTTGTTTAACCTTGGGAAGTTTCGTTACAGAATCAACACGTCTGTACATTTGGCGGTCAGTTCTTTAGTTTGAGCATCTCAGGCCATGAGTTGAAGTGACTTTGACCTTCTGAATAGCCTTTGAAAAATTGGTGTACATTAATCTCTACCTGCACGCCAGAAATGCATTATGTAAGCTTATTATGTCATATGAAAGTAGAAAATTCAAAATTGAACTTAATAGAACTGGTTTCGGATCTCATTGACTGGTGGTTTGGTAGTTGGTATCCTATCGATAGCATTCAGAGTACACCAAGCTTGAATCAATTTTCTAAGAGTATGGTTTGGAGTTAAATCAGTCTCTAATAATTATATTTGTTTTGTAACGAAACAGTAACGAACGTAGCAAGTTTCTCTCCAATCTTGCCGTAGGCTGTTAAGATAACAACAGGTATATTTCTACTGAGTGCATCGTCAGTGACTCTGGAAAAATGTGGCCTTAACCTAGATAGATAAAGGAAAAAAATGATTGTAATGATATGTACCTGAAACATGATTATACATTACTGTATCACGAATGTCATACTAAACATGTTACCATGAAAAACAAACAAAACTATTTCTGATTAATCATTCAGGAGATTGAACATGAAAACACACGAATTCGTCCATACCTCCTCATTGACACTTGATTACAAGCTATTCCGAAACCAAAATATTCTAATAAACTCATAAGTCGATAATTTGATTCATACAAGCTTTTTCATTGAAAATTTGAACTACTAGATGGAGTGTTGGGGCAAGTAACGAGAATGCAGTAAAACATAAAACAGAAAAAGAGGAACTACCAGACCGTACTGTTTTTATATCCCAAATAGAGACTTACAAAAAACCAAATAAAATGTACCTCGTCATCATTAGAAGAATAATGCTCTCCATGAAAACCATTGTCCATATTCTTTCCTTTGCCAATAAACTAAGCAGAAATACTACACAAATGAAACAATCACAGATAACTAGACAAGTAAGTCGACGGTGGGAGCGAACGATTTGTATGCAACAATCCCCCAAATGTACAATGTCTAAATTAGACTGCAATTAAAACCATAAAAGGATGATTGTCTTAACTATTTAAACAGAATTGCAGCAATCCAAATTAGTCCCACCACAAAAGGCTTATTGAACAATGAGTTTCTTGTGGTGGATTAAATAACTTCACTAATCTAATTTTCTTACACAATACCCAAACCCTAAATCAAGTAATGCTACCTGAACTAGAAATCTTTTCAAAGACATATCTCCATAAGTAAAAATCCATGTTTCACATTGCATATTCTCCAACCATTTCTTAAAAATGGACCATTCAATTGCCATCTTGCAACATGAATCTCAACTGAAATCAAATGATAAAAAAACAAAACAAAAAAAAAGGATTTGGAAGGAAATGACTTGCCTGAAATCCTGATTAGGTAATCCAGGAGCTGCTATAATCACAACAGGCGTTCCTGTATCGTACGATTCTGAGGACGAACGAAGAAGCAAGACAGAAGAAACGAAAAAAAAGGCAAGCTTCCTAGATTGAAATGGGGACGAACGAAGAATAGAAGAAAGAAAGAAGCTACATCATACAAGAGAAAAACCAGAAACCCACCAAGTCCCGCCACGTTATCCGTGGGATTGACCTGGGATATCTTGTGAGTTGAAAAGAATTATTGAACAAAAAAACACCATAAACTGTAAAATTGAATCTTTAATTAAATCATTTTACAAACAAAATAAAATTGAAGCATTATTTTATATACTTTATGTGGTGTCTCGGTAATGTTATTTTGTAGCAAAATAACGTTAAAAAATTTCGGATGGCCTCCATCCGTTATTCTGTAAGCCGTTGCTATCTTTTGATGTATATTTATCCCTCCACCAAAGATTTCTAGCTCAGTCAGTGTGTTTTTGGTTGTCTACTAAACTATTAATTGTGAGTTTTGTGGTTGTTTAAACCGTGCGGGTGCATAATTTATCAACGGCAATATCTTTTTTTTTTTCTTCATATATATATATATGAAGGTTTTTTTTTAAATGTACATCCCGAACCTTAAAATGTTAGAGACGACACTGAACGATCTATAAGATACTACTACTATTAGCGAGTTTCTCAGGCATCTATACCTGAAAACTAGCCGTTTCTTTTGTCTTTTTGGCTCTAACGACTAGTTTCGGCCGTTTTTTATCGGAAATTTCATCAGATTTCCATGTTTTTTTTTTGTTTATGATGTCTTAAATCACTAAGGTTACTTAAAATTCAGAATACAATCTTAGAAGATACACTAATCACAAAGAAACCATTACCCAACAACAAAAATCAGAAGTTTTTTCAGTAACAATTTCAAAGAAGTTTTACTCTCCAGCAAAACCAAACTAATCCTATTTGCTTCAGTCAGGATACTACCAACAGCTATTATCATATTTTTCAAGCCAATTTCACCCTGTTTCTAAAATGGACCAGACTTCTTAACCCTGGAAATCATATAAACCTCATAACAAAAGAATAAATTCATCCTAAACCTTTCTCCTAGCCCTAAGCCAAACCTTTTACCAAAACCCCCACCTTTCCTAAAGTTCAGAAATCTTCACATTTTCTTTCCTGGATGGAGTCTTTCTTTAATCTTCGAACCCCTAATTTCTACCCCTTTCCTAATTTCAGAATACCCACCATTCAAAACCCTTTTATACACTAAAACTATTAACTTCCATAGGTACCATGTCATCAATCAGTCTAATAATGAAACAATGTTATCTAGAAAATCCATTAATAAGGCTAAACATATCAATGTCATTCACAGTCAAACCATTTCAAAAAGTTTCCAAAATAACTCTATCCACAAAAGGTATAACTATTTTAAACATCAAATCCTTTGTATCCCCAGTAATACTACTTGGACTATCTGCTACCTTCAAAGTTTATATAACCAAAATCCCCCAAAACAACTGTTTCTGAGCTGAATATTCAAGTTTTCATCATCAAAAAGGTGGTTTGTGAAGTGATTCACATGTGCAATGGTGTGAGGATTCATCTACTGCTGCCTTGGTCGCTTAGATCTCCGATGTTGTCTGTGAGCCATGTTTTGTTGTTGTGTCTGTTTGGTTGAAGAAATTGAGTCCGTCCACTGATGGGATGAACTCGGTGCAACGTCACTGGCCTGAAAAAAGTAGGGGATTGCTCAGCAGGTGCTGCTTCTTGTGGTTCTGGTGCTGCTTGATCCACAACTGATTCCCCTGGTACATTGAGAACATTGGCCTCAACTCCGGGTACATTGTTGTCATCATCTCTCTCTCCCCTAGTCACAAGGGTTGCAGTCTTCCATGCTCTGGATAAAATTCATCCATTACAAGATAAACCATGCCATCAGCAGCATACCTGGCTTAGGTCCTCAAGGGAACCAGATGTGCTCTCAAAATATGACTGGTTCGGGTGAGGAGACGCACAAAATTAAAACCCATTTGAACACCACATGCAACAATAACCTTGTCAGCCACCACAATAACCCCTTTTGTCGTTACATAATCCCCAAGCCGAGGATGAATTGCAAGAATAGTCCATTGATCTGCATCAATTGCAGTTTTTTCCCTGCTCTCCCAAGGAAGATCAAGTCTCCCAAGTCCTTGAGGTATAATGAAATTATTAAGCAAACCTCCACTGCCAGAATCATCAATCATATTACCACTGCCGCTACCACTTCCGACTTCATTCAAACTATTAAAAAAGGGAATTCCCTTCTGGCATGCAACACCTTGAATCCTACCTGCATCATTGAGATATATATCAAACAAATTTACCCTTTTTCAATTAGACTAATATAAAAGTTATAATGATTACCTGGTTGGATTCTTCTAGTACTCTGTCCAATTCTTCTCAGAGTATCTTGAAGTGGTCCAAACCCTGGAGGATACCCATCGCAACTCTCCTCAAGTTTTACCAGGCGATTGTATCTAAGTGTCTCCCAGTGCCATTCAAAAATCTCTAGTGTATTCAATATCCTTACATCCATTAGGATATGGAATACCATATCGCAGAGACTCGAGGCGCACATTCACTGGATGCCAGTTGAGATCCCATTCTTCAAGCATTCCAGAAGCCTTTCGGAAGCTTCCTTCATCATCATACAGTACCTTTGGCATCTTGCTCTTATGAAAATCAAGTCTTGGTTTGAAATTTTCCTAGGTGGTTGGTGTTGCAGGCGGTTTAGCTCAAGAAAGAAGAAGAATTGATTTGGTTTTACCCAATTAGGTTTTTCTTAAGGGAATTGAAGAGACGACCATCTATATACCCAAGCGGTTCAAATTGGATTAAACTAATTAGTTCCCAATGTAACTGATTATATCTCACTCTTATTAACTTCTATTTGTGTTGTCTAATCACTTCCGTCGTTTCTCTTTCTGTAAAATCTAGGATAATAATGTTGCCTATCCTCCTTTTTGTGCAGGCTAAGAAGATATTGGATCTCATTGGTACATCTAGGCCACACCTACCCACAAGTGGAAATTTATCTTCTCAACCCATCCTTTTGTTTGTTAAGGCAGACCACGGTCAATTATGTATATCCTCTCAGGTTCTAGGTGGGGTGGATTTTATCTTTGGTCATGGGGGTGCTCAAAATAAATACAAACAACGTCCATGTGATTGGAACAAATTATAACTACTACTTCTGGCACAACTCCAAGCAGTTTGTAGCCAAAATTAGAACCAAAAAGCTCCTCGGTTATGGTCATTCTCATGGCTGTTGTTGACTAAAAACACAAGAAATTTGGATATTTTGCAATCATGCTGGAATAAACGTGTGGTCGGCATAAATCCCAACTGGTATTATTGCAACCTTATAATCTATTTTCTTCACCAACTATCTCTGTGTTTTTTTTACAGCAGGTACGTTCACAACCTTTTGCCAATAACTAGCCAAAAGAACTACACTTCCATTAGTAGACTGGCTATTAGACTTAGGGGTTGCAGAGCTTCCCCAAAAATACACTTTAAATTTTGGAGTTGTTTTATCCCCATTGGCCGAAATTCAAGCAACAACTGTGGGGTGTTGGCCTATATCTGTCCTCATCACAAAAAAAAACCCTGTGATGTACCTTCATTTGACCAACCAACCAAATCAAAATATTCAAATTAAATCCAAACCTCATTGCCTATGTATATTTCTCACTCCAACAAGAGAGAAACTCATCTTCATTCTCCTCATTATACATAAGGCTTCTTCCTCTAACTCCAAATCTGAAGAAAACATAGCTAACCTTGTAAACCAGATAAATTCCACTCTCAACATTTCTGAAGATTTATTTCCAAATGTCTTCATTAACTCTGATAACATCTTGCCGAAGAGTAAAGATGATTAGAAATGGACTTTCATTTGAAGGCTTTGCAGCAAAACCTCTCAAGATACCCGGAACATGTCAAGATTCATAACCAACAATTGGGACTTAAAAAGAGAGACAGAGGTTCAATTGTGGAACAAAAGAAGGAACTACTACTCCATTAATCTTGGGTGTATTGAAGACTACAGGGTGTTCAGGAAAGGTGGTACTAGAGGTATTTTAGTAAATTGATCGTGCTAACTGAAGTTCCTTCTTCTGGTCCAGACTTCATTGATGAAATAAACTTTTACTATGTTATGATTTGGGTTCTTGTCAAAAGGGTCCCAAGGCATATAATCCCGGATATGAGGAACTTTCTAAGACCCGTTGGTATCTTCTAAGAAGTTCAAAAACTCTATGGGAGGGAGAGTGATGAAAATAATGTGAAAGTATTACTTAACAATGATATAACCAGAGCTTTGAAGTATGGAGTAAATGCTTATGAGACACCCATAATTACTCACTGGTTGGAATTTGCTTATGCTCTTAATGGTTTGTAGTTTTGTAAAGTCTGTAGAATTCTTGATCACCTTGGTCCACCTTGTGAAGATAAATCTGATTCTTCTAACAAAATGGTCATCCCCTCATCCAATGTTTCTCCATAAACGACACAATATCCTAATCAGGCTATCATAACCAAAACTCAGAAAAGAGGCTACTCGGATAAAGACATTGCTTCTGAATTTGCTATCAAATTGAGAAATGCACAACGTAATATTGTCCTGGCTAACATTTCCAATGAGCTAAATGGTCCTGATGAACATTTTATATTCAAAGAAGGTTTGCAGGACCCCTTCCAGGGTAAAATTAATTCCCAGAATCCAGATGTCTTAGTCTTCCAAATGAAACATAAGAAAATTATCTATGATGGTAGAAGCAAATCCCCCACTCCAAAGAAAAAGTCTCTCAACATCAAAGGATATGCCAGACAGAAGGAAAAGAAACAAAGCACCTCAACTTATATGCCCCAACAAAAGTATAGCTTCCCTCAGATTCCCCATATTATTTCTACCACCTTACCTGAAACTCCTACCCTTGCGAAAATCCAAGATAGAGTGACTGAAGCTTACAAAAGTATCAAAAAAGAAGTTTGGTCTAAACTGCTGTTTAAGATGGATTTTTGCATTGATGACACCTCTAAGTCGAAGACTATTCCTGGGGTCAAGAGAAAAAATGAATGTATGGAGATCATAGTTGTTAACTACAAGAAGGTCAAATATGCCACCCACCCTGCTAGCATGCCTGGTATTTCCTCCCACCATGCGGATTCAGCTGCAACTCCAGACCTATCTATAGGAAAAAATGTGGACAAATTGAGTGTGCCCCCTTCTAAGGTAATATGCCAAACCCAGTTTTGTCTGTTTTTAAATCTCATCTTTCTCATGTTGCATGTTCCCATCATAGTTAATCTACCCTATGTGCATGATACTCTGCTTAACCATAATTCTAATTATTTACTTGGCTATAGCATAAACCATTTTTATTTACCATATTGTCTCATATTTCTGGCAATTCTTTACCTCCTTAGCTTGGAACTGCCAAGGGTTAGGTAGAAAAATCACCAGCAATTACCTAAATGATATCTTGAATAAGCATAACCCTGACCACATCTTCTTTGCGGAAACTAAACAAAAATTTCACTATCTCAGCACTATCTTGGGTAAATTAGGGGTTACTAATTTCTGGTATGTAGACCCCATGGGTAATATTGGCACAACTGGTGGCATTAGTCTAGCTTGGAAATCCTCCATTAAGGTTTCCATTCTGGACTACTCCCCATATCATATTAATGCCATTATTTTTTCTGCTAATACTACTCCGTGGCTCTTTACTGTCTATTATGGTAGTCCCTATACTACTAAAGATAAATTAAAAACCTGGCTAAGATTAGAGGATAATGCCAAGAATATCTCCCACCCCTGGTTGATCATGGGAGACTTTAATTTTGTTCTCCATGACCATGAGAAATTTAGTAGCCACCCCATTGATTCTGTTGAAGCTGATATCTTTAGTAGCAAAATTGAAGAGCTTGATCTCATGGATTTGGGCTATACTGCTTTCCCTTTCACATGGTCTAATAGAAGGGAAGGGAATAAGCTAATTGAACATAGGCTTGATAGAGGATTGGCCTTTGAAAATTGGTTAGACTTATTTCCTAACTCCACTATTTCTAACCTCCCTGCTATTGGCTCTGACCACAATCCAATCTTTCTAAATTCTAATCCTAACTAGAACAATGGTAGAATCCCATTCAAATTATTTAGTCCTTGGCTTGACCACTAGGACTACAAAGATATTATAGCTCAATGCTGGTATATGGACCTTACTGGTTCTTCAACGTTTATTCTGGCTAGAAAACTTAAGGAGGTGTAAATGGTGGATTTTTGACAAGGATAAAATAGTAAATTATCTCTCAAGACTCAAGTCTTAGAAAATATTATACTTTAAAATTTTACAGAGAAGTTTTAGGCAGCTGCTTATCCTGTCCTCTTTCAGTTGCTTATACATGTCCTCTTTCTATATGTATGGCCAACTACATATATAATAAAAATTACTGAATGAATCAACACTTCATTACTATACAAAATCATTAGAATAACATTGGTGCTTATCACGACATTCCCAGATATTCTATGATTTTTTTACATAAAATCTCAGGCTACTTGATTAAAAGTGCCACGGGTGTGCTCAGACACCAAATCAAGAATTGTGCTAAACATAAAATATAGCTTCTACTAGCTAAATTTAGCCTTCGCAACGTCAATACTTGCTTAAGGAAGCAACCAATGGCATAAACATACTTCATTTAATATCCAATGCGCAAGCGAAGATCCCAGAAGCCTAAAAAAGGTGTTTTACAACAAGCTCGTCAGGCGCAATTATCCACTGCCCTGTATAAAGTCGCGATCTGGGAGTAATTGTTATGAATATATGAGTGATTTATATATCAATCTCTTCGTATGGATATCCTCTACAACATGTCAAAAAAGAACATCAATTGGACAAACGAGCTAATAGATATGATCAAAACTCTCAATTACTACCCAGCTGAAAAATTTCTGAATTCTTCCCGAGTTTTTACTGTTGCGTCCTTTTGGGGCACTAAATGGCCTCAAAACTTAAAATCTCCCTCCTTGGGAGATAGCTCGTTGTCTGGAGATGAAAAAGTTGGTACATCATCAAAAACAGATTTCGTATGAAGATTTAAACGTTTTCAGTGAAAACCCTAAATCTGAATTTTTGATGAAGAAATTTCACATGAAATCTTTTGTCCATCCAAGTCCAAAGGGAGGATGCCCCCTTACCTTGTCTATCTTAGGTGAGACAAAGCTTTTCCTTCTTAGGATACAAAGTTTGTTCTCAAATCCTAATTTAAGAAAAGATATTCGTAAACCCTAATTTTTGAAGAGGGAGACATCTCTACCTCTCTTGATTCTCTAGCAAGACGTTTCTACCTCTCTGGAAAGACATCTCTACCTCTTTTTTTTCTTAGAAATACGTCTCTACCTCTTTAGCAAGATGTTTCTACCTCTCTAGCAAGGCGTCTCTACCTCTTTTGCCTCTTAGCAAGACGTCTCCACCTCTCTACCTCATTTGCTTCTTGCGTCTCATTCAGAAATCAAGTTCAGACGACTTGTCCTTCTTGTCAAAATTGACAATTTTACTTTTTAACCCTAAACCTGTGAGGCTGAGTGCAAAGATTAAAATATGAGTGTCTTGCCTCTTGTAAAATTATTTTGATGCCTAGACTCTTATCAAAATTTTGACGTCTAGACTCTTACCAAAATTTTGACGTCCAGTTCTTACCAAAAATTTTGACTTCTAGACTCTTACTAAAAAATTTAACGTCTTGCTTTTTATCAAAAGATGACGTTTTAATATTTTACCCTCAACATGTGAGGTTGAGTACAAAGAGTAAAACATGAGACTCCTACTTCAACACTAGAGCTTGACGCCTATCCTCTCCTCTCTTCACGTGAGGACCAAGCTTGGCGTTCCTTCTCCTCTTCTGTCACGTGAGGACCAAATCTTGGTTTCCTCTTTTTCCTTCACGGGAAAACCAAATCGGTCACTCTTCCTCGTCCTTCACGTGAATATCAAAATTGGACGTTCTTCCCTTTCTTTTGTTCACATGAATATGATGTCTTAATAAATTAGGGTTTTCATAAATCTCAAAAATCCCAAGCTATACTAAATCTCTCACTTACGATTTTTCATGCTCAACTGCATACTCTTATCAATGCAAGATTGACTAGGATGGGCACACTGCTGCTTACACACAAATAAATACATATTTATTTTATTAGTCTGATAGACTCCTCAGCTAATCAAGCAAGATATGTTTATAGTCTGATAGGCTCCTCAACTAGTCAAGCAACACATATATTTATTTTAGTCTGCTAGACTCATCAGCTAGAAGAGTCACTCAACACGAAGTCACATACTCTTCAATAATGATCAAAGACCCTGAAGGGAAATCAATAGAAGCTTATGGCTATATCGTCATCGGTGTAACAATGGAGAAAGCTCGGCCAGAAGACAAGTTTTATATCACCAAAGAAAATATGGCCTATGATATGGTGTTGGGACGCTCATGGCTCCACACTAATCAGGTTAAAATTTGCACGATACTTGCAGTGACATCTCCACATCTACAGATAAATATTAAGCAACTGGGGAGAACAGTTGAACTTCCATTATACTTAGAAGAATATCATACTTTGATGGCTATGAAGCAGGAACCTAGAGAGGATGTTGTCTCGCATGTATAGAGATACCACACTCAAGTTGGTCTTACTTGACAAATCTTTATGCTTCTGAACAAACCTCACTCCTCACGTTTTTGGGGACTCAGGTTGGATATCATATTTAAGACTTTGAATCGGAAAAGATGTGTCATTACCATCTTCATTCATTGGATCCCCTGTTTCATCTTTTGGAGAAGATTCGTTTGATTGTTCTTCATCTACAGAGAACACAGAGTTGAAAGATGAGTATCGTATTTACAACACGATATACAACAAGGCATTATCATCCACTTAAGCAGCAACTGGTATGCCATACTTCCTGGTCGAAGATTTCATAAACTCAGATCCATGTCCTACTTGTATTCAAAGGGTTGAATGTTCTTTCAATCTTCTCCTCTTTTATCAACATCTACACACCAGTCTGATATTACGTTAATACTATTCAATAACACATAACACTGCCAAAGTACTACCCTTGTTGACAATAGAGACAAAACTAACCTGCATGTTGTGAGAATTCGATCAAATTTTATACTCCTATAATATTTGAACGAGATGATACACAAGTTTTAAAAAATTCATAGTGTAATGAGGCGACAACCATTTAAAATGGAGAAGTTGCGTACCTACTTCAATTGTTCGTCTCACTAGCAGACGACTACGTTAGGCCATGTTTTCTTACTCTCCTATTACAAGATTGATGCACCAGCCTCCTTACTTTACAAAACAGAGAGATCCTCATATTGCATAACCACTGCCTACATCTAGTTGTAGACCCTTAGGTCTTCTTCTAATACCGACTACTTATAAGGTGCAGAACCATCCATGTACACTCCACCCCACACTGCTTGATAGCCTCGACGCCAACGCCAACTTCGACTCCAACTTCCATCCAAGTTCTTGCTCCAGCCACAGCGCATCAGCAATAACCAACAATACAAGAGACTTTGATATCTCTATTATTCTATACAAGAGGATTAATTTCTAAAGACATGATAATTATATCAAATGATGTTATGTCTATTATAGTGGTGGTTTTAAAGTAAATTACACCTGGGGACTGATCACTGGAACGAGGCTTCTCTTCCCCAACACATCAGAAGATTCACCATCTATAAAAGACTGATTATTCGAAGAAACAGAGCGTTGATTAAAAGTTTTAATGAAGTTCATTCACCCCTGAAGACTCATTCATCAATTTTTAATCAGAATCAATTGGATCATTAAGGTCAACAACATACAAATTTCCAATTCAATTAGGCTAAACCTCAGCATCAAAAGATGAATACTCATGAGCAAAGGACTGTGTGTCTCCTCTAATTGCTTCTCTGAGATTAACATCGATTAATCTACCCCTATCCACGTTGGCTGCTCACTTTGACTCGACGCCTATATACCTGCGTTGCTACTATTAGGGTACGTCACTCATAAAATCAATAATGAAGCACGCCTAGGCTAGATTTTGTCTACATCAAGAAAACTATTAGGGTTCATCACCAGCCCCTCCAACTTCTCTGTCTTCTATCTTGTTGTGTCTCAAGTTATCATCTCGCACTCACTGGCATTCCATCTCTTGTTTAAAACTACCTATTTCTGCTTGCAACTCCTTACAACATCAACTCCATGACAAAGTCAGTCTTCATCGAATTTGAGTTCTTGGACACCTCCAAGTGGTATACCCAAGCTATTGCATACCTAACTCTGAAAAACTTATTTATATATGAGGAATGGAGCAATGCATCCTTCACAAAAGTTGTTCGTACATGTCTTTGCTAGAACATACTGAAAAGGCGTGACAATCGGATACCCGAGCTAAGAGATATGACTTCCGCACTAAAATCTACATGATCTGAAAATTTATACGGAATTACTAATCATGGATGTTCACGCATGATTGGCCAACCAAGCAAACTCCAAATTAATTGATTCTCACTACATATAATAGCCTAGTCTCTTGGATTCAAAATTTGGGTCAACCACTGAAAACAGACGTCAAATGAAGTTTCTACAGCCTTTACAATGAATGAGGCACAAACAGAAAACTTCTAGACGAGATTCAAGCTTCCCACTCGTAACCATCTCAACAGCTCTCACGATTACCAACCTCTTATCGTGTCTGACCAACTTGGTCAACCAAACTCAGGTCCCTAGAATAGAAGAATGGTGGCATCCTCAACAATTAATTCTATAACAACAACACGAAACAGAGACAAGCAATGTAATTAAAGTCCCCTCCCAAGAGTAGATTATGCTGCTAAAAAAAAGGAAGCTTCTCACTTCCTAACCATCTCAACAACTCTCATGATTACCAACCTCTTATCGTGTCTGACCAACTTGGCCGGCCAAACTCACATCCCTGGAATAGAAGAGTGGTGGCATCCTCAACAAAAAGACGAATTAGAGACAAACAATGTAATTAAAGTCCCCTCCCAAGAATATATTACGTTGTTAACAAAAGGAAGAATCTACTGATGATAGAGATGACGTCCTCGTACAACTAATGAGAGTTAGCAAGTCCTACAAAATCTAGGGTTAGAGACGATGCTAGCAACACCAATAACGAATAATCATTGAGTCCTCCTCTTTCCGGACAACACATACAAAGAGACCTGCCAACAATCAAGTAATTAGTGAACTTCTGAAATCTATTTATAATTAGTTCCTTTCCTTCCTATCTCCCAGATATTTTTTTTGGGACCAACCTCAGGAGAGTAGATTCAATCTGTATTGATAAAAAAAAATGTCTTGCAAAGAAAATTTGAATTTCCGGATCTCGCTGGATGGAGTTCTTATACCTGTAAGACAAGCTGTTAGTACAAATAAGAGAAAAAGAGGAGATGAGGAAGAAGGGAAGAAGGGAAGAATTTTTTTATTTTATACCAAATGGAATTACCAAGTCCGAGAGGAAGAAGGATCCTCTCTTGTCTGTCCAAGCTGTGGACCCTCTTGCTTGTCCATCCAGCAATGGACTCTCACTTGTCCGTCCATACCCTCCTCTTCACTTTTCCGTCCAGCATACATGGTCTCTCTCTTATCCGTAAATCATGCTCTCCGCTTACATGTCCATCCAGACCAAGGTCTATCCAGTCGCTGCCTCCTCTATTACCTATACAACGATGTGAGCTTGCATGATGTACTTAAAATCCCAAACTGCTGATGTTGCATTCCGGATGATGATGATATCACGCCTCTATACATCTCTGTCAATCATCCTTGACTTACAGATCCATCAACGTGACGATATTCAGATTTCAAGCCTACTGCAATATCTCTGGTAATATTTAACAACTAAACCTTGTTATTTTATTTTTGTCAATATTAAACCTCAGAATTCTACAAAGATTTTTAGGCATGTGCTAATCCTTGTCCTCTATCATGCATTTATCCCTATCTTCTCTCATGCGCTTATCCCTACCCTCTCTCAGGCGCTTATCCCTGTCCTATCTCTATATGTAGGGCCAGCTACATACACGATCAAATTACTTGATGAATTGACTAACATTCATCATTGTACACAATTATCAGAATAACACTAGCGCTCACTATATTTTCCAGATATTTTATGATTCTTACATAAAATCTCAAGCTCCTAGATGGATTGCCCACTAGTATATAGCAATTTGAGTATCATTTGGTGCTAATACTTATCAAGACAGAGGCTTAAGTTCCTGCCTCTCAAAGTCTCAAGCTCCTAGATGGATTGCCCACTAGTACAGAACAAATTTGAGTATCATTTGGTGTTATATTACACAGAGAAGTTCCCAAAATTACCTTATATCAACATTCATTTCAATCGAATAGTGTTGAACAACCTATACAAATAAATCTCAAGCTCCTAGATGGATTGTCCACTAGTATAGAGAAAATATGAGTATCATTTGGTGTTATATCCCGCAGTTGGATTCCCAAAAATTAACTCATGTCAATATTCACGCTTAATTGAACAATATTGACTCACTAAAATACTTATAACTTTGTATAAAAGTTACATAGAGTCCTCATCTCAGTGTCTGAGGCACTAATGCCTCAACATTCATCTTAGTATTATGTGACACCACTGCCTCAACACTCCACTTAGTGTTCTGATGGTACTACTTCCTCAACACTCATCTTAGTGTTCTGACGGCAGCAAGGCCTCAACACTCATCTTAGTGTTCTAACGGCAGCAATGCCTCAACACTCATCTTATGTTCTAACGGCAATAATGCCTCGACACTCATCTTAGTGTTCTGTGGCACCATTGCTCAACACTCTTAATGTTCTGACGACACTACTGCCTCAACACTCATCTTAGTGTTCTGACGACAGTAATGCCTCAACACTCATCTCAGTATTCTGACGGCACCACTGCCTCAACACTCCTCTTAGTGTTCTGAGGTATCACTGCCTCAACACTCCTCTTAGTGTTCTGACAGCACCAGTGCCTCAACACTTCTCTTAGTGTTCTGAGGCATCACTGTCTCAAAAATCCTCTTAGTGTTCTGACGACACCAATGCCTCAACACTCATCTTAGTGTTCTGACTGCAGCGTTGCCTCAACACTCTCTACAACCAACTAATGTTCAAAAAACCTTCTCGTTGTTGTTACGATAGAATAAGAATGCTCCAAATACCCAATAATACAATTACAGAGAAAAACTTGCTCAAATAAAATATTATTCTAGCTGGACTTGTTCATAAGTGGATTTGATCCTTCTGCCATGCTAGTTTTATCTAACCGTGCCTACCAAGCATGCTTGTCCTTTCAACTTCAAGCCTTGTTTGTCTACCCAACCTCCATGGACATTACTCCGTCTAGCAGTCAAGAACTAACTTGTTCCTCTTACTTCACCAGCCAAGCTTGTCCGCTCACTGTTCATGCTTGTTTGCTTATTACCAAATCAATGCTTTTCTGTCAAGTATTTTTTGCTTAAAGCTTGACCGTCCTGCTTCTAAACTCCAAGCTTACTTATCATCTCTTGCAAAGTTTATCCAGCAACTGTGCTTGTTTGATAACCTCTAAGTTCTACTTTAGCATTCCAGTTGTGGATATCTGCTTATACATTTTAGATGGCCTTCTAGCTTGCTTACTCAAAAGTTCAAGATGACTATTACTAGTAATGTCTATAAAGTTATATTTTTATCTAACATGCCACCATCTAGTGTTTACCACGCAATATTACTCGTTTCGCACTAAGAAGGAGACTTAATGTAAATGGTAGGTTTTTGACAAGGATAAAATAGTAAAATTATCTATCAAGCTCGATTATGAGAAAATATTATACTTTAAAATTCTGCAAAGAAGTTTTAAGCAGGTGCTTATCCCTGTCCTCTCTCACGTGTTTATACATGTCCTCTCTCTATATGTATGGCCACTACATATATAATGAAAATTACGGAATGAATCAACATTCATTACTAAAAAAAAATCATTAGAATAACACTAGTGCTCATCACGACATTCCCATATATTCTATGAATTTTACATAAAATCTCAGGCTACTTGATTAAAAGTGCCACAGGTGTGCTCAGACACCAAATCAAGAATTATGATAAATAAAAAACATAGATTCTACTAGCTAAATTTAGCCTTCGCAATGTCAATACTTGCTTAAGGAAGCAACCAATGGCATAAACATACTTCATTTAATATCCAATGCGCAAGCGAAGATCCCAGAAGCCTAAAAAAGGTGTTTTACAACAAGCTCGTCAGGCGCAATTATCCACTGCCCTGTATAAAGTCGCGATCTGGGAGTAATTGGTATGAATATATGAGTGATTTATATATCAATCTCTTCGTATGGATATCCTCTACAACATGTCAAAAAATAACATCAATCGGACAAACGAGCTAATAGATATGATCAAAACTCTCAATTACTACCCAGCTGAAAAATTTCTGAATTCTTCCCGAGTTTTTACTGTTGCGTCCTTTTGGGGCACTAAATGGCCTCAAAACTTAAAATCTCCCTCCTTGGGAGATAGCTCGTTGTCTGGAGATGAAAAAGTTGGTACATCATCAAAAACAGATTTCGTATGAAGATTTTAAACGTTTTCAGTGAAAACCCTAAATCTGAATTTTTGATGAAGAAATTTCACATGAAATCTTTTGTCCATCCAAGTCCAAAGGGAGGATGCCCCTTACCTTGTCTATCTTAGGTGAGACAAAGCTTTTCCTTCTTAGGATACAAAGTTTGTTCTCAAACCCTAATTTAAGAAAAGATATTCGTAAACCCTAATTTTTGAAGAGGGAGACATCTCTACCTCTCTTGATTCTCTAGCAAGACGTTTCTACCTCTCTGGAAAGACATCTCTACCTCTTTTTTTTCTTAGAAATACGTCTCTACCTCTTTAGCAAGACGTTTCTACCTCTCTAGCAAGACGTCTCTACCTCTTTTGCCTCTTAGCAAGACGTCTCCACCTCTCTAGAAAGACGTCTCCACCTCTCTACCTCTTTTACTTCTTGCGTCTCACTCAGAAATCAAGTTCAGACGACTTGTCCTTCTTGTCAAAATTGATAATTTTACTTTTTTACCCTCAACCTGTGAGGCTGAGTGCAAAGAGTAAAATATGAGTGTCTTGCCTCTTGTAAAAATATTTTGATGCCTAGACTCTTATCAAAATTTTGACGTCTAGACTCTTACCAAAATTTTGACGTCCAGTTCTTACCAAAAATTTTGACTTCTAGACTCTTACTAAAAAATTTAACGTCTTGCTTTTTGTCAAAAGATGACGTTTTAATCTTTTACCATCAACATGTGAGGTTGAGTACAAAGAGTAAAACATAAGACTCCTACTTCAACACTAGATCTTGACGCCCATCCTCTCCTCTCTTCACGTGAGGACCAAGCTTGGCGTTCCTTCTCCTCTTCTGTCACGTGAAGACCAAATCTTGGTTTCCTCTTTTTCCTTCACGGGAAGACCAAATCGGTCACTCTTTCTCGTCCTTCACGTGAATATCAAAATTGGACGTTCTTCCCTTTCTTTTGTTCACATGAATATGATGTCTTAATAAATTAGGGTTTTGATAAATCTCAAAAATCCCAAGCTATACTAAATCTCTCACTTACGATTTTTCATGCTCAGCTGCATACTCTTATCAATGCAAGATTGACTAGGGATGGGCACACTGCTGCTTACACACAAATAAATACATATTTATTTTATTAGTCTGCTAGACTCCTCAGCTAATCAAGCAAGATATGTTTATAGTCTGATAGGCTCCTCAACTAGTCAAGCAACGCATATATTTATTTTAGTCTGTTAGACTCATCAGCTACAAGAGTCTCATTGAGCAGGTCTCAATTGAAGTAGCATCAGTAGTGCTTAACACTACAATATTATACGAGACATCAAATGTTACACATGGGGGGATACTAATTAGGGTTTTGGTCTTGAGGTCAACGACATGTGGTGCAGCAGTGCACCCACTAAAGAGAAATTCTGGAAAGTTCGAGCAACAATTGAGTAGAGGAGTGGTAGGTTGAGTAACTGACTATTCAACCTTAATCGAAGTGGAGAGAAGTTGTCAATACATTCTCCACCTTCACTTCACCACTACTCAACCATCGATAGTTTCTTCCAGAAAAGAGGTCGAGTGGTTACAATAAATATGAAAATAGATGTTTAAACTATTGAACACAGATACACAAGTTTTCAATTTTGAAACACGACAACAAGTTTACAATTAAACAAGTCTAAAAACATAGCAATTCAATTTAATTAATCTTGATCATCCGATCTTCTCAGAAGACTTGTTCATAGTTATTCACACTAACTACATCCCACAGAGTATGATACTCTGACCTCATGCTTCTCTCGCCTCCCTCCCTAAGACGAACCCTTCTCTTTCTCATTTTGTGACTGAAGCAAAACTGGAACGGTCATTGCTTGGTTTAGGTCAGGATTGTGCAGATTGATCTCTCGAATCTAAGCAAAGTGTTTCAACAACACAAATGTTTTAAGGATTGACGAAACTATCACCCGCTCACCTCCATTTTTCCTAAAATAGCCCTCAATTCGTTTTTCTCCACAAGCAGGAGGTTAAAGTCAAGGTCAGTGTGTGGAACAAAGTGGTTTATGGTAACATCAAAACCAACTTTGAGGATAATATTAAAAATCTGGATTGGATTACCAAAAACAAATTTGACTCTCATAGAGGCTATGCTCTAAGGGAAGCAAATTCTTCTGTTAAACATTGGTACAACATTCAGGAGAAGTTCTGGAAAACTAAAAGCAAAGATCAAACTATAAAGCTTGGTGACAGAAATACTCATTTCTTTTTTACTTCTGCCAAAAAAAGATTAAGAAGGAACAAAATCGAAGCTACTCAAGATGGTGATGGTAATTGGATAACTGATGTGATTTTAGTTTCTGAATGCTTGACCAACCACTTTGAGACAATGGATATTGTTGAACCTATTTTTCTTGACGACACCATCCTTGATCTCATCCCTAGCTCTATGTCTACTTCTGAGAATGATCATCTTCTGGCTACTCCGGATGTTTCTGAAATCAAGAATGTTCTTTTTAGCATGGAAGGAGACAAAGCTCCTGGTCCAAATGGCTTCCCTCCAAACTTCTTCCATGCTACTTTGGATATTATGGGTAAAGATATTGTTAATATGGTCCAACACTTCTTCACATCTGGTTTTATGCTCAAGGAAATGAACTCAACCTTTATATCCCTCATACCCAAAATTGATGCCCCCTCTTCTCCTTCTCATTTATGGCCCATATCCCTTTGCAACACCACTTATAAAATCATATCTAAAATCCTTACTCAGAGATTGAAACCTCTCCTTCTGAAGCTCATATCCCCTTTTCAATCTGCCTTTGTGCATGGAAGGCAAATCTCTGACAATTTTACTATTTCCCATGAGCTTATCCACAATATGAATACAAAAGGGGGTAAAAAAGGTGGAAATGATACTATGGGAATTAAAATAGACATAGCTAAAGCTTTTGACAGAGTTGATTGGAATTTTCTTCTATCTATCATGGCTAGGATGGGATTCAGTGAGAAGTGATGCAACTTTATTAATTAATGCATCTCTACCACGAATCTGGCTATCTTGGTCAATGGAGTCCCGAGAAAATTCTTCAAACCCTCTAGAGGCCTGAGACAAGGAGATACTCTTTCCTCATATCTCTTTCTCTTCTGCATGAAAGCTATGTCTAGAAAACTCCTTTATGCTGAAAGTCTTGGTCTTATTAATGGGTTAAAGATTCGTTATGCTGCTCCCTCCATTTTCCATCTTCTCTTTGCTTATGATGTATAGTCTTCTGTAAAGTTAATTTGGTTGAGAGTAGGAATCTGGTGGAAATCTTTAAAAAATTCAATGCTTCTTCTGGTCAAATGATCAATTTCTCTAAGTATGGTATCTTCTTCAGTAAAAACAGATGTTCTTCTTTAGATGCTAACGTAAGTGCTGATATGGGGGTTCAAATGATCAATGCTTAAGACAAATACCTGGGCTCTCCTCTCTTCACTAAGAAAATCAAAATCCAAGCTTTCCAACCATGCATTGACAGTCTTAAATTCAGGTTAAAAGGATGGAAAAACATAACTCTCACTCCTGCTGGAAGAGCCACTATGATAGAAAATGTCACTTTTACTTCATGTAGTTACCAGATGAATTGTTTTAAACTCCCGAATCAAACCTGTAAGGAATTGAACAAATCCAGAGAGATTTTTTCTGGAACAAGGATCCTGAAAAACCAAAGGGGTTGTACTACATTGCTTGGGTTTCTATATGCAAGCCAAAGGAGATAGGAGGCCTGGGGTTTAGAAACCTTGAGATCTTTAATAAGGCTATGATAACTAAAATTGGATAGAGACTGATTCAAGAACCTGATTCCCTTCTTTCTTCCATTATGAAAGCAAAACATATTGGCAACCAGGAAATAAACAGGATGGACACAACTCCAAAACATACTGATTCTTGGATCTGGAAAGGTATTCTGGAAGGGGTGAAAAATATTCAAAAGTATCATATATAAAGAGTGGGAAATGATAATACTATCCTGATTTAGACTGATAGGTGGGTCACAGGTAAATAAAATCTTCTGGAGAAACCTCTAAATTTTCCTACTGATCTAACCCATGTTAGGCAGCTTATAGCCTCTCAAGGCAATTGGGACCAAAACATCTTAGACTTACGGTTCTCCCCTGAAGACCAAAGTGTTATTCTTGAAACTTCTTTAACTGTTACTGATGAAGACAACATTTCTTCGAGTTTAAGTGAAAAAGGTGACTTTACTGTCAAGTCTTTTTACAACAAGAAAATTGAAGAGAAGTATAAAAATGATACCATCAACTCTGCCTGGAAGGAGATTTGGAAAATGTATTCCTCTCCTTCTATTAATTTTTTCATTTAGAATTGTGCTCAGGGTATTCTGCCTACAAATGCTAAAACTGCCAGTATTCTGCATTGCATCGATCCTGTTTACAGCAGGTGTAAAATTTCTAATGAAGATATCTCTCACTGTTTGATGTTCTTCCCTTTCGCTGCTTCTGTTTGGGTGAAGATGTTTGGGGAAAATCACAACGTTTTCAAGAACTTCACCAGCTTCCATGAATGGCTCAACTATCTTTTTTCTTCTGATAATTCTTTTTCTTTCTGGACTTCCTCTTATACCACTACAACTTGGTTTATTTTAAAAGATAGATGTGATCTAGTCTTCGGAGGAACTTCTAATTCTGCTGACTCAACTGCGCACAACATCAGACAGCATATAAGTTCCTTCGACAGAGTGATTCACAACAAAAATAACATTCTAAACAATCTCTTTTATCAGGCTTCTAATAAGGAAACAAGAAACAGAGTCTTAACCAACCACAAACAAAAAATTGGCCTAAATATTAGCATTTGCTATCTGGGAACTAACAATTCTCTAATTCCAAATGCTAGTACCCCCTCTCCTCATAGGACTAATATTGCAATATTTGCTATGTCCTTCACAAGAAACTTCATTGGAACAAGAACCTATGTTATCCACAGAGAAGATGACAATGGAGCAGGACAAGGAGTTGCACTAGCTGTAAACTGGGCCAAGGAGTTACAAACATCGAACGTGGATTTATCTTCTGAAGAAGATGCTACTCTGGAGGTCATTAATAACATCTACAAAAAGGAAGTTCAAGGAAGATTTTGCTTAAACTATCATCAAATGGTTGGAGGAAACTTTGAGGAAGTCTCTTTTGTGCTGGGGAACCTTAACAAAATCCAGCGTAGTGAAAACATCTTTGCTTTTAATTTAGTTAGCCTAGTAACTAAAAACAATATCAAGGATAACATGTATTGGGATAATAATATTTTTGTTAGCTACCTCTAGTCTTCTCTTTTCGAAGAGATTAATATGAATAAGAAGATCATTGAGGAAGCTAAAGCTTTGCAGAAGACTGTTCTAGCCAATGTAAAGTGCATCTCTGTAATTGGAGCTTGTTGAGGCAACTTTTTTTATTATTAAAAAAAAAGACCTATAAGATGATAACTTATGTTGTAGCCACGGCTCGACAGAATAGCACTACTCTTAGCCATTATTATGAGTCCTCGGTTATTAGTAGACCGAACATGTGTTCAGACACCCACATGATCAGAATGCATAGGCTAGGTTCGGCATCGGGCTATAGGGGATCACTTGTCTCAATATGACTGTATGCTTCTAATAGACAAAATATGGCTACGCCACTGTTGTAAAAAACGGGTCGGAAAATCATTCTCCGTAAATGATGGACTTTACCGGTATTTGATTCGTCCGACTCATCAGTCATCATGAAATTTATTTTGGGTTGAGGACGGATGAAAAAATTTATCATAAAAAACACATACAAACTTGCGAATGTTAGTCGTATTAAAAAACATCGATGTCACCTTTGTTTCACTCGTACATTGCAACCGAATTAAAGTTTGACGACTTTCACTTCAAAACAATCCAACTCTTCTGAAGTTGTTATAACCACCTGAAACTCATTCACCCTAGTAAACAACATAGACCAAACCAAATTCCTCATAATAAAACTCCTTCAAATCCCTAACATTTCTTATGCCCAAACACTGTTTGATCATATTCCTAAGGGATAATCATAGAAATGCCCCAATTTGGGGGGTCATAAACTGAAAATGCCCCAAAACGGAAAAATTAACAAAAATGTCCCATTTCGTCAATTTATCCGTTATCTTCGGGCGTGCGAGTTCGCATGTGCGAAATTTGACAAAAATACCCCCCATATTTCATCTTATGGAAATGCCCCAAAAAGATTATCATCTTATAAAAATGCCCCAAACAGTTAAGGTAACAAAAATGCCCCAAAACGAAAAATGGTAATAAAAATGCCCCAAAAAACAGAAACATGAAAGTTAATAAACATAAAATTACATATACTTAGTAATTCTTACATAAAAACAAACAGGTACAGGAAATAACAAAACATAAAATATCTTAGGAAGTCTTAAGTTAGAAAAAAACATAAGATTACATATATTTTGAGTTTGGCTTTCTTTGCCTTTTCTTATCCGGTTCAATAACATTGTTTTGGTTCCTAATGTTAACTGTGCCATTGTAAATCTGATGAAAAGAAGAAGCAGATGCAGAAGAGGTGGATGGTGCAGTACCAGTCACATTCCTTTTAGCAGCAGAGGCAAGTGAAGAAGAAGAGGGTGTTGAAGTGGTTGACGTCTTCTTTTTGGAAGCACCAACAACAACAGAAGAAGAAGAGGGTGCTGCAGTGCCGGAAGACGTCTTCTCTTTGGACACGCCAACAAGTGTTGATTTGCTTGAAGATGCAGTTGTTGAAGCATATTTCTTCCTTGTCTTCTTTGGGGTTACAGTTCTCTGAACAACCGTATCTCCATCAACCAAACACTCTTTTCTAACACTTTTCTTCTTTGGATTTGATCCAACTGGTCCACCTTGGCAAGTTCTGTTGTTGTGACCAAAATCACCACATGTACTACACTTTCTAGTTTTCTTTTGGCTATTCTTCTCCATCCAAGATTTCTTCCTTTTCACACAAGGTCTACCTGGTTCTCTTAGTTTTATCGGAGGTTGAAGGTTCACACCAGACTACACAAATGAAGATAGATGTTAGGGTTAGGAAACTTTATAAATCCTCAGATTTAGAAAAACTAATAAAATACTAAAGAAAGCAATAGACAAAAAGAAATATTATTTTTAAAAAAGATTCTCAAAACAAGCACTAAAGTGTACCTTGTTTTCCCAATCATCAATGTCTCCCCATGGTTGAATTGACCAAGAGTAGGTGGTCCTATACATTTCCACAGTGTAGTATTTACTATAATACCTGCAATCATTCATTACGCATTCATCTCGTATCATTTATTGCATTCTTTAACAAATATGAACTATGTTGGAAAAGTAGGAAATAAACTCACATTGTCCAATCGGGATTGAGTCTAAACAAAACACAGGTTGCATGCTGACATGAAAACTGCCGCAATTGCCATTGTCTGCAGGTGCAAGTTTGATTTTGAATATGAACCACATGCTCTGTCTTTGTGATTTTATTAATGACCTCATATGTCTCCATCAGGACTACAGGTTCAACATCAAAGTTTCCTCTAAGCTCACTCATTACATGAATGAGCTTTTTTGCTTCAGGTACCAGATCACCAATATTCCATGTTGCAGCTAGTTGTCTTCTCTTGAAATACAATCTATTAACCAATTATGTATACATTGTGGCTATCTTGATCACAGGTTGGTGTCTAAGATTCTTACACATGGCATTAAAACTTTCTGAAAAATTGTTATTTAGATGCTCACAAGCAACATCATGTGGGAACCATGCCCTTGCCCAGCATTTTGGTCTAAATCTTGCAAATATTTGTGTGCATCGGCATTTAATTATAGAATTTCATCCATATGTACCTAAAAAATTACAAGTGTGAACATTTCATATGACTCATATGGGAAAAAAATCAGAACATGAGTAATCAAAAAATTACAAGAATTCGGCAAATAATACCTTCCAGTGATGCACTTTATATGCTTTTGCAGCCTGCCAGAGAAGATTTGTCAATTTTCTACACTTGAATCCATTGCTCTGGAAATTCTGGTAGAGATGCCTGCAAATTTAACAATATCAAATATTCTACACAAATGGACAAAGGAACAATAAAGAGGTATAAAATAGATGTTACCTAAAGCAATATCTGTGATTGGACAAAGGAAATAATTCTAGCACTGATTCAAGAAGCCCCTTTTGTCTATCAGATATGGATGTCAATCCAACCCTATCTGACACATTTTTCTTCAGCTCTTTTAAGAAAATGTTCCAATTGGCTTCAGTTTCTGACCTACATACACTCATACCAAGGGGGAATAGTGCATTTCCAGCATCTAAAGCAGTTGCATAGAGCATTACACCACCTAGCTTAACAGTCAAGTGCATTCCATCCAACCCTATAACCAACCTACAACCATTCAAGAAACCTTTAACCTGTGCATCATATATTAGGGTCAAACTCTCGAATCTATCATTTTCACCATCATTGGCATAAGCGAAGTTGTTGTGCTTCCAGGGTTCAAAGTTGTAACAGCAGTACAAAGTTGGGGAACTTTGATATAGCTATCTTCAAACACACCATTCAACTTGGCTAAAACCAAATTCTGGCACCACAAAAGTTGTAAAGATCAATAAAATAACATATTGGACATAAAATTATAAATAAAGAAAGAAATAAGAAAGTTTTTTACCCCTGCGTTACGTGCGGTCCAGAAAGGAATTTCAATCTTCAATTGTGGCCAAATGATTTCTTTTGCAATTTGTCTCGGAGTTTTGACTGATGAAGAATAATCCAAGTTTGCATATAAATAGTCAGCTATAAATTTAATATTGCATTTTGGATTTGTAACTCCACTTTTAGTAGCACATGTGTGTTCTATATTGCAACTCCTAACTGTGAATGTCTTTTCACTAGGAATGGCTCTTGCCCTAACATGCCACTGACAGTTTTCGATCTTGCAAACAGCATACAATCTCGTTGGATCTGTCTTTGTTACATCATACTGCATTTTATGAAGTACTACATATGCTCTAAGATGCTTCCTAAAAGCATATATATCTTCAAACTTCTGTCCATTGCACAACATACCGGGTGCAACATCTACAATTTCTTCTCCAACCATTTTTATACTTGAGGGACCCAACTCATGACCACCAAAATTTGCTTCCCACTGAGCTGCTTCCTCTTCTGTCATTCTATTCTCATCACCACCCACATTGGTTCTCTCATCATCTTCTTCTCCATCTCCATCTCCATCTTCATCTTCATCTTCATCATCATCTTCATCTTCACTGATATCATGTTGGAATCTTGGGCTATCTTCCGGATGACATTGATCCTCAGCCTCATTCTGTAGATTCACTTGAGCTTCACCAATATTAGATTGTGTAGTTACTTCACTGTTGCATACAACACTAGCTTGTGTAGTAATGACTATAGGCTCATTCACATCCAATTGATCAAAGTTTAATCTTGTTGGACTTCTCGCAGGCATGTGATGCTGATGTACAAAATTTTTAGAAACTAGTCTTGGACTCCTCATGAGGGTAGGCTTTTTACACACCTTTTTTTTTAGAACTAGCTACACTGCCACTGCCACTAATTACACCACTAGTTGTCATATTTGGAGCAGTACCACCTCCAATTAGTACATCACCATCAACCATACAAACTTGTAACTGAATAAAACCATCTTCATCTGGTTTCCCTAGGTTCCACATTCTAACAAAGTCCTTTTCACATTCACATTGATCATTGTCATTATCAAACAATATTAGATTCATTCTTGGATTCATACCCAAGGTTATCATCCTGTGTTTTACCATTTATATAAAATTATGACCTCTAAGACCAGCAGCTACACCAACAAAGTATAAAGGTCTATACTTTTCTGCCCCATTTATAACAGTAACTATAACATCCATATTCATTTTGACCCTACAAAAAAAAACAGTATTAAAATCACTAAAACATGTATAAAATCAAAACAACACCAAAACAACAACACTAAAACAGTATTAAAATCACCCTTGCCCCCTGCCAGGCATGGCAGACCCCTATACCCCCTTGCCAGGCCTGGCAGACCCCCCAGACCACCCTGACAGGCCTGGAAGACCACCCCCAGAACCCCCTGCCCCCTGCCAGGCCTCATGCCACCCTGCCAGGCACCCCCATACCCCTGACAGGGCCTGGCAGACCCCCAGACCACCCTGTCAGGACTGGCAGACCACCCCCCAGACCCCCCTTCCCCCTGCCAGGCCCCAGACCACCCTGCCAGGCACCCCCATACCCCCTTCCAGGCATGGAAGACCCCCAAACCACCCTGCCATGCTTGGCAGACCACCCCCAGACCCTCCCTTCCCCCTGCCAGGCCCCACACCACCCTGCCAGGCCTTGGCAGACCACCCCATGCCCCCCCTTCCAGTCCTGCATACCCCCCATTGGATAAAACAACCACATAACATATGTGGACATTGATACATAATAGATCATAATGATAAACAATGTGAAGAAGTTGCAAAAGATCTTTTGGAGAGGGTCATGACTAATGAAGAATATGAGGAGTATTTGAATGTTCATGGAAAAATGGAAGAGTGGATAAACAAAGAAGAGGAGATACTTAAGGGTATCACCAATACTCAATTAGAAAAGCCAGTTAC
>JAJJMC010030606.1:2252403-2287160 GCA_023531435.1 Papaver californicum
ATCCCTAACATTTCTTATGCCCAAACACTGTTTGATCATATTCCTAAACCAAGTTCTTACCTTTACAATAAACTAATCCACGCTTACTGTACTCATGGCTTTCCCCAAAAATGTTTCTCGCTCTACTCTCAAATGTGCTTCAATGGCTGCCCACCAAATCCATACACTTTTACATTTCTTTTTGCCGCATGTGCGTCTTTTTCGTCCTCGGAAAATGGCTTAATGTTCCATACCCCGTTTATCAAATTGGGTTTTCATTATGATACCTTTGCGTCAACTGCTTTAGTTGATATGTACTCGAAAACAGGTCATTTACGTAATGCACATAAAGTTTTCGATGAAATGAAAGATAAGGATTTACCTGCTTGGAATTCGATAATCTCGGGGTATACAAGAAATGGGGATTTAGTTGGAGCCAGAGAGTTGTTTGAGTCCATGCCGTCGAGGAATGTGGTTTCTTGGACTGCAATTATTTCGGGGTATTCGCAAAATGGAATGTATGATAGTGCACTTGAAATGTATTTGAGAATGGAAGGGGAGAATGGGGTTCCGCCCAATGAGGTGACAATTGCTAGTGTTCTTCCAGCTTGTGCTAATCTCGGGGCTTCTGAGATTGGAGACAGAATTGAAACTTATGCCAGGGGGAAAAGGTTCTTGAGGAATATATATGTCAGTAATGCTTTGTTGGAGATGTATGCGAAGTGCGGGAAGATCGATGCTGCAAGACGAATTTTTGATGCAATTGGCAGTAAGAAAGACTTGTGTACTTGGAATTCAATGATCATGTGTATGGCTGTCCACGGGAGATCTATGGAAGGATTGGAGCTTTTTGATGAAATGGTGGTATGTATTTTTAGTAATGATTGGTTGACTGCTTTGCAATTTAATCAGTTTCATTTAAACGGAATAGTTTGTGATTGTTGTGTTAACATATTCTGGTCTTTATCTTGAATTACCTATAAATTAGGGAGGAGGAACGATCCCAGATGATGTAACATTTGTAGGGGTTCTTCTCGCCTGTGCTCATGATGGTCTAGTTAAAGAAGCTTATCAATTCTTTGAATCAATGAAAAAAGATTTTTCTATCACGCCCAAGCTAGAACATTACAGTTGCATCGTTGATCTCTTAGGCCGAGCAGGAAAACTAAAGGAAGCTTATGATTTCGTAAACAAGATGCCAGTGAAGCCTGATTCAGTTGTATGGGGAGCTTTGTTGGGTGCTTGTAGTTTCTATGGAAACGTTGAACTTGCAGAAAAAGCAGTGAACTCCCTTCTTGAACTTGAACCACAGAACCCAGGGGTTTATGTGATACTTTCGAATATTTATGCATCAGCAGGTAGATGGGATGGAGTTGCTAGGGCAAGGAAGTTCATGAAAAACAATCAAATAACAAAGGCGGCCGGTCACAGTATCATTGAAGTCGATGGAAATGTTCATAAGTTTATTGTGGAAGATAAATCACATCCATATTCTGTTGACATATATTTAGTATTGCATGAAGTTTCGACAAATATGAAACTTCTTGGTTCTGCAGAGGATTTAGTATTTGAACTTTGAGAAGCACATTTAACTGTACCTTCGGTGGAATCATTACATTGTATTGTTCTCCCAGCTTAAAAAATAGAAAATTTTCAGTCTATAAAACACCACTTTTCTGGAAAAATAGTTGTTTATAGATCGATGAATGTCAGAATAATTACCTAGATGGATGTGGACCGGAGAGAATAAGAATCGTGCTAAATTCAAGATAAAACAAATGAATCAATGGTATGATCAGACAAACATAACTACTACTTCCCAGAAAAAGTTGCAGTACCAAATAATTATAGTGGAAATGCAGTGAAACTATTGGCCTTCATTTACTCGTTTACAACTTCCACAGTTATGAGTGGACTAAAGGATAAAACCAAAGAATAGAAATCAATTTTTTTTTGGTTATATTCCGTGTGAAATACAACGGTCCGAGATTAAATTTTGATCAGGTGGAAACAAAATTTACGTTTGGTGTTAGACGCATATATAAGGTTACGTATGGTGGATGGGTATTGGATGGGCCTATGCTTAGTGAAACGCTTGATTGGGACGGACGCTGAATGAACGCTCGATGAGAAACGTAGCCTAGAACAACGCCTGATGGTAGACACACGTATAACGTCACGCCTAAATGACAGGCGTATGTTTCGATGAACGCCTGTTGGGGCGCTACATTATGGATACGCTCTCTTTTAGGCGTGGATACGCTCTTTTTTAGGCGTAAGTTTAGTTAACGTCTGGTTACATTTGGTTACATACAATTTCGAGAATGTCAAACCTTATTTATATATGCAGGTAATATTTGATTTGCACCCGTTTCGCAAATTTGCTCATTTTGGATATTGCATTGGATTTTATTTTTATTACACATTTGAATAACTTGCTATGCTTGTTGGTTTACCTTGGCAGTTGACCAAATTAACAGTCAAATCTTCAACAACTCTGAAATGGGGAGGAGTTATTTTTGACTGAGATTGAAGTTGCTACAAGCCATCTCGAAAGCCCTTGTCCTGCCCCACCAAGAGACGGTCATTACACCACCGCCCCACACACAAGCGTAAAATTGGTGAACGCCCATATACAGGCGTAAAACTGGTAAGCGCCTACAGCAGACGTACGTTTAGTTAACGCTTATGTCGGGCATAAGTTTCGTTAACGCCGCAGCACCAAGCGCACACGAAGTGTGCGTCCAATGGGGCGTGCGCTTATTGAACGCCTACACATGCGTGATCTTGAATTGCGTCTGACTCATGAGACGCATTGCTACCTTCACGTCTGGCACAAGACGTACACAAACTTACTATGATTGATTTTAGACCGACCAAAACGTATATTTGAGTTTGGTTCAGATTTTATTTGCCCCACCGTGGATGCTCTTAGAAGACCAAAAATATAAACACTGTTATGAACTTTCTACTTTCCATGTAAAAACAAGAAATCTACAAATACATAATTATATAAACCAAATAATGACATGGGCATTTTCTTCTCTTCGCATTCGGAAACCTTGGTTAAACCAAACCTCTTCGAGCAACTTTACCTAAGCTTACGCTTTCTTGTACTTCTTAGATACCCGTCTTCTCCTTCTCCCAACAAATTTAAGAACCTCGTCTATCAGAATCACTGGTGCTGAGACCAAGATTACCAAAATCCACTCGTTTAGAGTCAGTGGAACGATTCCAAACACGTCAGCCAAAAACGGTACGTATAGAATGAGAAAATGAAGCCCAAATGAGACTGACATAGCCAGGAGAAGAAAAGGGTTTCTCCATGGAGGCATTCTTACTAAGCTATTATCTTCAGATAGGGCATTCAAGGAATTGAACATCTCAGTTGCAACCAGAACAGAGAGAGATAGAGTCATTGCCTTGACTTTACCAGTGGAGAAGTAATCACAGGGGTTTGAGAAAGTGACAATACGACCTCCAGCGACTGTGAATGGAGCCGCCGAGAAATTTCTCCATGTAGGGCATTCTCCCCATGTTCGTAGTTGAGATAGGGTGACCAGAGTGTGCCCATCAACAGCAAGATCAATGCCCAAAAAAGAAGCTTGACTGTACCACAAGACGAAAACACCAACCGTTGCCAAACCTACATATGATCCGATCACCTGAAAAATTCAACAAGAGATTTAGTATAACATCAATTGAAAAAGATAAATTCAACATTTGTCTGCTGTATATATGAACAGTAATCAATCGTCAATTTATGTATGAGGATCCTTTTAAAACCTTTCTGTGATGACGACTACTTGAAGATGGTCCAAGTCATAACCTTTTAGAGATATTACTAATAACACCTAGATCATCCACACCAAATAAATCAGTCTGTCTAGAATTCACGACCCATCTAAAGTAACTCACAAGTAACAGCTAACTGGAGGCTCATCAGAAAATTCAACCAACTTTTGATAAGATCTAAAAGTTACACAACTATTGAGAATTTTCCATGAGGAATTCATCTTCGGAAACAAAGAGTCCTCAGGATCATGTGGGCGGATGCAAGTGGGATCATGGAGAAAGACTAATACGTGGTCAAAAAATTATGATGGTTGTAGAGTTGAATTCTCACCATGTACCGAAAGAAAACCCAAGAGTTGATGAGAGCATCATTGCTCTTACGAGGTGGTTTCCGCATGATATCAACATCAGCTGGGTTAAAACCAAGAGCTGTTGCAGGCGGACCATCAGTAACTAAATTGACCCAAAGAAGTTGCACTGGAATCAAGACTTCTGGTATGCCAAGTGCTGCCGTTAAGAAGATTGATATTACCTCGCCTACATTAGATGATATCATGTACCTGTAAACCAAAGAAGGGTAAGGACATCCAGAATATGCCTAACCTGAATGAACAGAAAAAGCAGAACATACCTGATGAAAGCTTTCATGTTATTGTAAATCGATCGACCCTCGGCGACAGCAGAAACAATAGTACTGAAATTATCATCTGCCAAAACCATATCTGATGCTTCTTTGGCAACCTGAAATGGTGAAACTACGATTATAATTAAATATCCTAACAGCACTTGTTGAGTGGTAGACCCATCAAAGGGGACTTTTGACAAAAATGGATTGCATTATTATAACCATAGAGAAAATTTTGGCCCTGTAATTCTGAAAATTTGCAAACCAAAACCTATCTGTTAGGAACTTTTAATAATACTTGTTGTTGTTACCAGCTTATGAATCAATTAGCATAGTCAACAACAGGTGTAAGGATGAATTTCTAAGATGGTGATCAAGGTGATCGGCCAAACAAGTTGGCCACCATACCTCAGTTCCTGATATACCCATGGCAATTCCTATGTCAGCCAGCTTCAGTGCAGGCGCATCATTCACACCATCTCCCGTCATTGCAACGATTTCACCCATTTCTTTAAGCATTCTGACGATATCTTGCTTGTGTTTTGGCTCAGCTCGAGAGAAAACCATCCCACCAGGTTTTGACAAAATCTCAATTTGCTGGGTAGAGGAAAAACCCATGAACTCTTTACCTGTAAAACTCTTTGCTTTGAGGTTCTCACTCTCAGAGAACAATCGAATTTCTCGACAGATAGCCTCAGCTGTGGACTTATTATCTCCAGTGATGACCATCACTTTGATCCCGGCTTCTCTACAATCTTCAATAGCTTTATGAACTTCTTCACGAGGCGGATCCTGTTATATTTAAAAGTAAAGGTAAACTTATGGGAATGACAGTGACATGATGCTACAGCATGACATGTCTTTCCCTTAGCCAGAAAACCAAATAAACTAGGCTGCTCTCCATTTTTATATACCTTTCCACATTTTACAATCAGACATGCTACTATACTGAAACATGATTGACCAACCAAAACATTATGCTCTAACAAACACCTTTCAACTTCTGTCAGTTTAATACTGACCAATAATATACCAAGATCGGGTCAGCTTTACTGCTACAACTTCACATTTACAAAGCTACTCCTTCTGATACAATAGCTCTTTGCTGTATGCGGAATGAAGTAGGCGGCCTATCAATGAGAGGTTAATTTAGTCATTGTGATCCTATACTAACCATTTTAAAAGCCCTTCGTCAGCATCCTCTAACTAAGGTCTACAGAGGGATATTCAGTATGTGGAAATGTTGGGCTCTGCAGGATCCAAATTAACCACAAGAAGTAGGAGCTTAATAGTGGGTATCATCAAGTGGTGTAAACAAAATGGAAACATGGTCTGTAAATAAATAACATAACATAAACAGTGAACACTCACCCTAAGCCCGACAACCCCAACGAAAACAAGGTTGCTCTCTATAGCAGAATAGTTGGCTGGATCAAGCAGCTTCTTGTGGGCTGAATGACTCTCTGAGTAGTAGTCTGAAAACTCTCCTAGGTCATCCTTATATGCCATACCCAAGCAACGCAAACCTTTTGAGCTCAATTCCATCTGCCTTGTCAGTATCAATTCCCTACAAGGATCATCCATTGGTACGATTGATCCATCAGCAAGCTGAACATGTGAACTTCGCTCCAACACACTCTCAACAGCACCCTGAAAACCCAAGTAACGCAATACAAGACCAATGTCTATAAGCGGTGGTGCAGTTTTCATAATATCTCATATTTTATATCGATAAGTTCGAAACAAACAAATCACAAAATGGATAATAATGCCTTTTCATGAAAACGGGGAATTCCACAAAATCTTCATCGCCGGAATTTCGTTTCACTATTAACCTAGAAGGTTCAGCGTAGAACCTGCACTCATTAAACTTGAGAATGTGCATGCGCGTTCGTTTATGTAAGATTGAAGGATCCATAAATAAATAACATAAAATTGATCTATACACCCTCTGCGAGATCAGCCAATACTTATTTTCATGTTGGATAAGATATGCGGCAAATTTTAACAACTTGTCTGAAACAGCTCAAATAGCTTGAGTGACATTTAAAGCGAGTAAACCAGATCCTAGTCTGAATAACCAATTAAAGTCGAGAAAACGGGATATTTGCACATCCAGACAAGGATTCACAATACATATTTTAACAGTTAACACAAAAACACCTATAAGACCAGCAAGATTTTCTTATGGGGACAAGAGTAAAGAAAATTCTGCAATTTCAAAATGTTGCTCTTCAACACTTTCAATTCAGGGCGAGCAAAGGTAAAATGAAGCACCTTGACAAGAAGACGATTTTGACCAGTTGGCTCTCGAGCAATAACACTCATCGATTTACGAACTCGATCAAACTCCAAAGTAGCAACCCTTTTTGATCTTTTCGCCCACCAATCACAACAACCTATAATGGTTCAGCATAACTAGACAGTCAGGAAATTTGAAGTTTTGTATAATGTAAATGACCAAATATAATATTTCAGGTTTTCCTCTTAGTGCTCACCTAGTTTAATGGTGCTTCGATCAATTGAATAGTCTGCAGCAAGCTGTAAATCTCGAATCCTATTCCTTGCCTTAATATCTGGAACCCCCATTTTCTCCACCAATACTTTGAGAGCTGCCTCAGTAGGCAAACCTGTAGCCCGAAAAAGGCGGCCTTTGCAGAGAACTCCAGCGTCATTGCAAACTGCACATATCTCTGCCATGGCTTGCAAATTTGCATCCATGTTGTAACAAGTCCAATCCACGATGCCTCCATCCTTCGGATTGTAAGTAGTTCCTTCAACATGAAAAAGTCGAGACATTGTTGTTTTCCCGCCTAAAGTGAAAAAGTCGGTAACCGACATCTGGTTAGTCGTAAGGGTTCCAGTTTTATCCGAACAAATGACTGTTGTGCACCCCAAGGTTTCTACACTTGGAAGTTTACGAACAATAGCATTTTTTCTTGCCATTTTCCTGGTACCCAAAGCTAAGCAAGTCGTTATTACGGCAGGAAGACCTTCAGGGATTGCAGCTACTGCAAGAGCAACAGCTATCTTGAAATAGTAAGTGCATTTCTCAAAAGAAAACCGAAGTTTTTTAGGCCATCCATTAACGACCTCCCATGTCAGGAAATATTTGTAATTGATGATCCACACTGTCAAACAAATAATCCCAATTGCAGTTGTTAACCTCCCACCAAACTCATCAAGTTTCTTCTTCAAAGGAGTATCACTCTCCTCCAGTGAAGCTTCATGAATCTGAGTTTGGATATTTCCAATTTCAGTTTTCATCCCACAGCTTACGACAACACATAAACAACTTCCATTCACTACTGTTGTGCCTGCAAAAACTATACATTCTTTAGCCTGCATTTCACAGTCATCTGTGAAAACGGGGCTTGTGGTTTTGATCACAGGCATTGCCTCTCCTGTTAACGAGCTTTGTTCAACCCTTAACGTCGAGGTTTTTAAAGATGCAACTCTCATATCAGCAGGGACTTTATCTCCAACCCTTAATTCCACTATATCTCCAGGGACAAGTTCCCTAGCAGGTAAATCCGGCACATAATATCCATCCCTAAGAACTTTCGCAGATTCACTTTGCATATCTTTAAGAGCATCAAGTGCCTTTTCAGCACTGGTTTCCTGCCAAACCCCAACTACAGCATTCAACATAAGAATCAGCAGAATCACAAATGGTTCGACGTAAGCCTCAAAACCAGTTTCCCCCGTTTCATTCCCTTGCACATAAGCAAGAACGAACGATATAAAAGCCGCAAGTAGTAGAATTTTGACAAGCATGTCGTCAAATTGTTCTAAAACTGATATCCATAAAGGTTTTCCCTTCTCTTTTTGGAGCTCATTCCAACCATGAATCTCTCTCCGCATCTCAACCTCGGATGAGTCCAAACCCTTCTCTAATTTCACATTGTATTCTTTTAGGCATTGCTCAACTGACCAAGACCATGCAGGAAACGGTTTTTCCTCCATTTTATATCTGAGTTTGATTTATTTGTTACAAAAATATATCCTCGGCTTCTAAAGATGTTATCTCAAACCCATTCAGCTTCCTACATCAAAATTACACTTACATTAGCATGTACCAGAATAACTTTGTGAAAATTAAGCAAATACATCCTCCTATGGCAAATTAAGCCAATATTTAACCAAAATCCCGGTTAATAGTAATATAAAAAACTAAAAGAATCTTTTTTTGTTGCAAACTAACAGTTCTCTAAATGAACCAATTGTCCAAAAGGACATGGATCAAAAACAACCCATATTTAGGATTAATTAAAAATGTTCACTTTTTCTTTTCAATTTACTTAAAAATACATTTCTAATTAAGTTTGCTTCACTATATGATCAACTAAAGGAGTCAGAAAACAATACCAAAAGAACAAGTATAAGACCCATAATTGAACAAGTATAAAACCAATAAGTGAACAAAAAGAGAGTATCATACCTACAAATTGACTCAAACCCATAAGTTCAATAACAAGCCTGTGATGAGATTTCTACTCTTTGAGTAATTAAGATTAAATAGAATAAGAGAGAAATGAGAAAGACTCATCAAACACCCTTGATAAGAATGTAGAAAAGAAGAGATGGCTTGAAGACAAAGCAAAGAAGGAATTCTTCTTCAATGGGATTTTTCTACTTCAAGACAGAGAGAATTTTTCAATGGATTCTGTTTGTTTTGGATTAATTTTTTTCCTCTTACACTTAAAGTCTCTATGACTCTCACTTTCTCTGTTATTTCCTCTCTTCTCTCTCTAGAAAAGAAAACTGAAATTTATTTCAAAAACTTAAAAACAAGAGAACTACTCTCTTACCCTCAACTTCTTAATTTTATTTACAGGGAATACCTTGGTAGGTTGACCAGCCGTACCAGCCATCACATTACCTAATTTTGCTTTCCATGATGTTTTGGGTGAGTTTTTTTTTTAAGCATGATCTAGTATATACTTATTTTTTAGTGTTTAATGCTTGTCACGATTTATTCTGTGATATTGTTCAATTTCATTGTTTATGGGTATGTGCATGATGTAAAAATGCGGGTTCCTAACCGCCTAATGGTGATCGATTAAAAGATATTAGCGTTGTAATATTTTAGTCTTGAGGACTACCAAGATGATAGAATAGTGTTATTAAATAATAAAATTAATAATTTCTTTTCAAAATAATTTTAATAATGACTAAAGTGTCCTTTATTAATTAGTGTTTATAATCATAATTAATTAAACTAATTAATAATTAGTGTTTATTTAAATTAATAATTTTGTTTATACTTAATTTTTTTTTAAATCAAAACATATGAAAAAAAGAAAAAGTACTTACGGCTGGGAAAAATCATGAAATCCTAACCGTAATAATAGTATACGGTTGTGAAAACATGACCTCCCGCTGTACACGATAGTCAACGGCTGAAAAATAAAGAACTCTCAGCCGTAAGTGTGAATTACGGTTGGGAAATAAAAAACTTCCAAGTCGTATGTATGGCTTACGGCTGGAAAGTGTGTGACGGGAATTTTATATTTTCAGAATAACTTACGGCTAAGAAATATTGTGAAATCCTAGACGTAAACAACAAATTACGGCTGGGGAATGTTGCATTTCTGTCGTACATAGTTTCGTTCTAGAATTTCAAATCAATTTATGGCTAGGAAGCTAGCCGTAAAATACCAGATGGCTAGGTATTCATCATTTTCCTAGCCTTTGATGGACTATTTACGGCTAGGAAGCATCATTTTCCTAGTCGTAGATAGACTACTTACGGCTTTGAATAACCTGACGACGCAAACCCTAAAAAATAGATTCTGAGATTCTGAGAAGATTCTAGTACAAACCCTAGAAAATTGATTTTACAATTTATGATAAGGATAATCAGGTAAACTCTAAACTTATTACTTGTTTTTACTTTTGATTTTGAAGTGAATCTATGAATGATATATTTTGTTGAATTTTAATTTTTCAGTTGGATTTGCATCTTTAAAGGTACAAATAGTGAATATGCGTGTCTTAGAAATGCAGTTGGATTTGTACCTTTAAAGATGCATAAGGGAATGAAGTCGACAATAGAAGATAAGCTTCAAGGGGTTGAGATTTCTTCAAGGTAATGCTAATGGAGATGTTCATCAAATTATTCTATGAATTTTTAGCTCCAATATCTGTTTTTAAAGATCTAAACTTCACTTCTGATAATTTGTGTGTATGTGTGTGTTTTTTTACAGTTTTTTAAAAGGTTAAGCAATTGAAGATGTCTCTTACAAGGCGAAAAAAAAAACCTTTACTTTTCAAATCTACGGGTTTAATAACTTTGGTAGATTTTGATATTTTTGGGAATTCTGTGCGTGAGACTGAGGATGATATAGGTGTGAATACTCTCTCATGTGAAAGGTGATTGTTTCAAGTTGAGAATGCAATTGAAGTTATTAAGGTACAACAACAAAAGACCTTAGTTTTGAGTGAAATGTTATAGTGAAGAAAAAACCTAATTCCTATGTTTTTTGGTCATGATTTTGGGTTTTTGTTTATTTGCAGCTTGGATCCAATGTAATTGGCTTAATCAAGGAATATTGGTTGTTGTTTTGAAGCGTATATCACTTCTCTATTGCTGGTTTCTTCTTTTTTACGTGGTTAATTACTTACAGATTGACATATTTATTTTGGTATGATTTAATATGATGGATTTCCAATTTAAATTGAGATATTGAAAGTTGTAGTCATTGTTTTGCACAAAGCAGTATCGTCTTGTGCCGAATGATGAAGGGTTTGATACTGAATGGATTTGTAGTTGAAAATGAGAGGGTACCTAATACACCACCAACTTTCGTTCGTGAACTTGTATGGACAAATCCATATTATACAATCAATACAAATAGATCTCTAATAATAAGATGATAAGTGCATATATTACATATTTTTACTATCAAATCCATGTTTATATTTGCAAAAATGCTTTTATATCACCTTGTGTTATGCTTGTTTTGTTTATTTGTATTTTATTAGGTGAGTCATCCAAAAATGAGCTACAAGGTGCTAGCATGAACAAGGAAGTGAAGTACTACAAGTGAAGAAGGATCAAATACCAAGTGTAACTTGTTCCAATCAAGGAATTCTTCTCATCATCTTGAAAATAATGAAAATACGAAGCCAACGGTGAAAGAATGAGGTCATTGCGACGTCGTATGAAGAAGTTATGAGAAAAACAAGTTCAAGATATTCTCGGCCATGATGGTGACCGAAGAACCATATGTGTCTCAGATGGTCAGGTGAATGAGAAAATAAACTTCATAAACTTTAAATTTTCTCGGAGGGTCATGTGTCCAAGACAAAACAGAAATCTCTGAGGGTTAGGTGTCTGAGACAAAACAGAAATCTTGGAGAGGTGGCTGAGAAAGTTACTGAATAGCTATTTTTGGACGAATTTTGGTGTTTCTTAGGTACTTCTAAATTTAGGAAACTTGCTCCCAATGGATTTCAAAATCCTAGAAAGATAGGATACTTGAGAGCCAAGTATTTGAGGCTATAAAAGAAGACACCTAAGTATAAAACAAGGATCGAATCATCTAGTATGTACACATATTACATCTTTTATACTCCAAAACCAAGGGTTTACCCTTTAGGGGTATATTTCTTCTTCTTTCTTGTATTATGAGTAACTAGTTTTTATTAATTATGGATAAATTCGATATTCTTAGTATGAATCTTTATTAGTTATATAAGTTTATTTCTATTTTCAATCATTATCGTTTGTATTTATCATATCTAATGTTTATGAGTGATTTTTAGATTGTTTGGAGTGTACGCTAAATTAATCTCTTGATCAATCTATCACTAGTAGAGAGCTGTGGGATAAGTGTAATAGTCAAACAACAATTTACACAAGTAGAAATCGTGAAACCTTGCAGAGGGATTATGTGGAGCAATTACGAGTAAAGACAACACCAACAAGTGGACCTTGAGCTAAGATTTTAACTACTGGGATCAACCTAAATTCACAAAGCCTAAAGCGTCAGATTGGCTTACACCTTAAGTGAGCTACTACTTGGTGATTCAGACGAATATAATCTGGTAATCGAAAACTTCTGTATCCAGTGACAAAAGGAGTTTTTGGGATAACACTGATCTAGCTGCTATTCTAAGGTTGGTGATGAATGATTCTAACGAAAGATAGATAAGTGTATTACCTGAGTCTTATAACTCTTTAATCATTTTTTCTTTTTATTATTTTACTTATTCGCTTCAATCAATCAATCTCCCTTAGTATTTATTTTCATTATAGTTTTGTTAATCTAAATAACGTCTCAATTACACAAATTTCTGTGGGAACGGTCCTTACTACTGCTGTAGTACTAGTTAATTAGTAAGAAATATATTGATTAATTTGTTGCACTTACGACACACACCATAAGATCTTTATTCCTGATTGAAAATCAAGGTCAACCTAGTATGTACCCAAATTGTACAAGATTCGAATTTCAACAAGAACAAGTTCGCAAACTGAAAAATTCAGTTTTGTGAACAAGTTTGCAAACTTGGTATTTCTTGATATTTTTAGGTTTATATTTTTGCAGACATAGTTTTTCGAACAATAAATCGTACCCAACCTCAAAATTAATAAACCTGTGATTATATTAAAGTCATACGATATTGTATCAGTAGATAGAATGGTAGAAATAATGATTAACTAGGATATCCAGATACATACATTTGTTGATGAGGTCATCGTAGATTTATGTATTGTTCTTCAGTCTTCAATCTTCAATGGTTATTCAGTGAATTCTGATACTCAACTAACATGCTTCAATCCTACTCTGAGACTAACTTTAATAGATTATAAATCAAGATATAGTTTTATTCATTTAAATTAGCAACAAGCTTGACATACCAAAACTTATGAGTTTAACCGAGCGATGCTCTAACAGTAGTGTGTGCTTTGTCGTATGGTTTTGTGGTCTGATTATCTAGATTAGGACCCTAAATTTCATAGTTATTACTTACATGTATAACTTAAAACGGTGTATGCTTATTACTTTATCTAACTTGCAATCATGAATACCCATCTTGGAATTGGTGATTATTAGTTAACTAAAGCTACTATCATGACTATCTGAATCTTGTATAATAAATATATGAATCTTGTATTTAGCTTTGTTGTGCATGTATTTACTGTCACATTTCTAATACAAATTTAATCTTGCAGAAAATATCATGCTAATATCGACAATAAATTTGATGGATCAAATTTTCATTCTAGTAATTCATCTTTGTTAAGTAATATAATCTTATGTTTTGCAGTATTATTTTACCTCTCGAAGTGTACTATCCCCATACATTAACAACCTGAAAATTTGGGGATCAATCCAAAATAAAATATATACACATGACAGCTTCACACTTATATTATGGCAACACGGAGACACTGAAACTATCAAAACAGAGGATTACCCCCAAACTAAGTTTTTACTACACTTGGAAGTGCGTAAAGAACAAAATATGGGGATAATATTGGGATTGGGGAAATATCAATTGGTTCATGCATGGTGTCAGGAACAGGCAAGTCCTCTGGGTATTTGGATGCAAAGTGGTCCAACAAAACTTGAGAAGCACTCAATTCTAACCCTAAATTAGGTAACTTTTGGAAGTCTATGGGTCTATAAATAACCTCTAAGTCGTTAAACTTAAATAAAGTTTCCTCGGACTTAATACATACATCATCACCAGGTTTACGTTGCCATTTTCCATAATCCAAAACGGGTGCAGAATTTAACAATGCATTAACTTCTTCAAAATGCCTATCCTCATCGTAGTAGGCTCCAAAAATGGGCCAAGCAGGCCTCTAACGGATCATTGATACTATTTGTGCTAGAATCAATCATGCAAACAGACTCCATATATACAAAGAAAATAAAAACAAAAATTTATACAAAATAAAATTGGTGCAAATTCAGGAAGTAAACAAACAAGCAATCACCAATTCATTCATTCCATAAATCATACCACAAAAGAAAAGAAAAAAAATTGCTTTTACCCTTATAATTGGAACGGAAGAGTTCAAAGAACTCAACTAAGTATTTTTCTACTTCGAAAACCAGTACTAGTACCCCGTATCAACATTCACAATTTAGGATAATGCGCGTCCAACCTGTCCAAATCGTTCAATATATAACTCACAAGCAAGAAACTCCTGAGTATTTTGCAGCAGACGAATTTTGTTGAGCTAGACGACCAGGAGCAACGCCAAAGGTACCTGAAAGAAAATTCTAAGAAACAAAACTAGTCAATAAGAACTAAAAATAAAATAAAAATAAAATAAAAATAAAAATATATATAAAATAAAAAAATAAAATAAAAATCTAAACTATGATTAGAAAATCAAAAATACTAATTACAATATTTCACAACCGCTCCCCGACAGCAGCGCCAAAAATTGATAGGATTTTGGAATACCTTATATATAATAACCGTAACTGCACGACGTCTAACTAGTAGACATCGGCAAATACGGGTCGAACCTACAGGGAGCGGGAAAATACTGCAATTAATATCTCAATTAAACTAATTATAAATAATATTTATAGATTTTTAAAATTATGAATGAAATAATAAAACAAACTAAACTAATAAAACAACTAAGCAGAGAGAGTCGGTAACCAGGGTTTTTAGTATCCACCATTATTTCTATTTAATTACTGAAGTGAAACATAACTCTTGAATATTTATCTATTGTTCATTCTATCGACATCACCTATTATATATATTAGAGTCGCAAATATCACTGGGACACCCTAAGCATGGCGCATCAAAAACTCTAAGTTTCAGCATACATCATCAAATTGCGTTAGCGAGAAAATTATATGAAACTAATTATAGGTTCACAAATAATATCTGACTATTCTAAGAATACCCCATCAAAAGATTTAACCCAAGCATAAAATATCGAATAACTAGACAAATATATTTGCAATCCTCTTAATTATGCGCAAAGGTTACTGTAGTGTACAGAACCGGTGAAGCAACAACTAATTTTATCATTAAATCAATAAAAAAAATCATGGAACTAATCTATTCAAATCATAATAGTCTTTACCAAATAATTCAATTCAAAATAGCCTATTACTCAAAGTGGTTTCAAACATAAAACCCTAGCTACAAATCAATTAGCAAAACATGGGGTTGTCTTTTTCTTCTCTCGTCCTGTACAACAGCCGCCAACCTTCTCTCTCCCCGGTCTACGCCTCCCACCTTCAACCAACACCTTTATTTCCCTTTTAATCTCTTTCCAATCAAGCTTTACTTCTCTCACCTATCAATCTCTCTTCATCTCCTTCTCTCATACGCCTAGGTCTTCTTTTTTTTTTCTTACGCCTCTCACCTCTGTACCCATTTCCCCCTCCTTTCCTTTTTCAGCCGCTCTCTCCCTACCTCATCTTTCCTTCCGTACCACTGTCTAATCTCTCACATGCCTTCAATCACCAGACTCTCCTCTCTCCTCTGTACTTCTCTACCCTCTCTCCTCTGTATCCTCCGCCAACAACCCAGAAGACCCCCCCTCTAAAAAAAATCCTTCATATCTTCTGTTTGCATCGGTTTATTACCTATTCCCTTAATCAGCATATGAGTTCCTTTATTATTGGGATGAATCTAAAGTCCATTTGGAATTGATGTGGCCCCTTTAGCTTACTATCATAAGTTCTTTATAGGAGAACAGACTATTGTTAACACCGATCCACTAGTCAACACCACTATGTCCAACTTTCTGACGTGTATACTTTGGTGAAAGTCCATCAAGTGAGACTTAATCATTCCCTTAGTAAGAACCAAGTTATATATGCACTAGTATGTCATCTCGTACCACTTTTCCCTTCAACACCAGGTCACGTCTTTGTGCTAGTTAATTAGATGCTCCAAATAATGTTTGAGTTCCGGTGCCGCACGTCCAGATGTACTCTCAAATCGAGTCACCCACTATACTATAATTTCTCAAAATTCTCAGTTTTTATGGTGCCACCAATATTTTGTCCATTTAGCCGAGTTTTCTTGTACCAACGGGTATCACATATGCTACCTATAAAAACCAAAATAATAACAAAATTAGTATAAAAATAATTACTAGAAAGTATAAATAAGGTGGTAAAAATGTATAAGTTAAGTGCCCATCACAAGGCTGTTTCGAAATCCATGAACATGGTTTCAAAACCTGCTGAAGAAAAATTTATTCTAACATACCGAATTTGCATCGTCAATTCTCTTATGTAGCGTGCTTAATCCTTTTATGACTATGATCCTAAAATCATTTAGGCTTACCTCTCATAGAGTATTCCAATAATTTGGTTCTCCTTAGTTTTGTTCATTAAGTCTTGAAACTCCAATTCTTTGGTCTTGAATGCTTGCAATCAGTAACGACAACGAATATCAACCTAAGACTTTAAAAACTAAACTTGACGAAGAAGATTTATTAGACTCGAGATATGTTTTAGCATTTAAACATTGGCAAGTTTTTAGACTTGACATACTAATGTTCGTAGGGTTCAACCTAGCCAGCCTAACAAGACGTTATTAGATCTTGTAGTCATTTCTTTGCAACCAAGAAATATTATAATACATAAATCATTTATAATGTTTTTTAGGTCATAAAAATCTTAAATAAAAGGATTCTCAAAGGAGGGAATAACCTTATTCACTTGGAAGGTAAAAATTCAAGTTTCAGAAGGATTCTGAAAGGAATTATATAATTTATTCATTCACTTGAATGGTAAGAAGCAAGGTTGCAATTGCAAGACAACCTGAAAAAGTTACGGCGATAAATGACAGTGATGGTATATATGTGATGGATTTAGTTATGCAAGAGAATTTATTTAAACATGATAATCTATCTACTTTGTATATAAAACTTTAAATTTAGAGATCAATCAAGGAATTAACACAATCTTAAAAATTATAATCTTTATTTTGTATACCAGTACTTAATAATTCTTCTATTTATATTAATTTTTTAGTTTTTTCTCCAACTTATTTTCTTTTATAAATCTATTTCTTCTTTCGTTTGCTAATTAATCATTTTTTTTACCAAATTTTTTAATGATTTTTCCAAATTATTCCTCATTTACAAAAGCTCGATTTATTCAAACTACAAGACACTAGTACGATAGTGTATAAGCTTCAATGAGTTTGGGAAAAACTCAGACATGAACATCAAAACCTCATTCATAAAAGCTTACTATAGAATTATACCAATTCGTCGTTCCAATTTGCAGATTGACATATTAGATGCAAATTGCATTTTCCTAAATCCACCATCTAAGGGGTTGAATTCTGTTGGGATCGAATCCGCTGGTCACCGCTAATCTATTAGGATTTGTTGTATTTTCAAACCAAAATACTATATTAATGATCAGAAAAAATATTATATTAATGAATTAAACTGATAGCATGTGGCCATAATATTATGGTTTCTAGCATCATAGTAAACATGTCTAGTTAAAAAAGAAGGAGGATATGTAAAGGAATTTGACGGTTTTGCATTGGTTTGTGATGCTAAAGTAGTAACCACGTTTTTTGCAATACTCTTAACAAAATTAGAACTTTCAATATTTGAACTTAAGTAGTCTTTGCATAAAATCTGAAAGATCTTTTAAGATGGTTTGCCTTATGTCACGGCCCACCCATTTTTCCACATATTGGGTTGGCCCATGACAAGAGTCTAGGTCCATTGGAAGGACCTAGAAGATTAATAGGTCCACAACATACTAGAATGTTCTGGTATATATACTATTTTATTGTATATTCATGATAATGGTAGAATACTCTAGAAGATGATGATTCTAGAACATATTCTAGAATCCTCCATTGTACACTATATACGGTGGGGAGCTCATTTGCTCAAGGCATCACCAACAAGCTCTCTAAGCATTGTAATACTCTCTCTCTTCAATAATCAAATACTCTCCCACTTAAAATCTGTAAGTCTCTTATCTCTTTGTGATCTTTTAGGCTTACTTGAAGAGTTCAAGTGCCGCACGGTCTAGTCTAAAATCTTAGCCCGTGACAGTTGGTATCAGAGCAAAGCTTAAGACTCAATAATGGCTGACATTAATAGCAACAACACCATGGAGAAAGGTGTCGATGGCCAAGCCAAGAAAAGGGGCAAGTCCAAGGATACGCAAACAAGTCTTGAGGCACGAATGACACGTATGGAAAAGCGAGTGAGCGACTTCCTTATACGCTCCGAAGAAGAGTTCCTAACAAGGGAGACTCTCGAAGGGTGGAAAGATTCATTCGAGGAGGCCATAAGCAAGGCGGTGGATGGTATCAAAATGGACGTAGAAGCTCGGATCCAAGACGAGATGGATGATAGCGTGGAGGAGGTGAAGGCCAAATTGCTGTCAGTTGAGCAAGAGCTAGAAGCGGTGAAAGGAGAATTGGTATTGTGCAAAAGGGCGGCCATCAACCAAGCCATGCACGAGGGGCCAAGCAGACTCTCAAGAGAGGATGCTCCCAAGCCAACACCGTATAATGGAAAAAGAGACGCGAAGGAGATTGACACTTTCATATGGAGTTGTGAAATGTATTTCGAGCATCTCGAAATGGAGGAGGATTCAAGGAAGATAAAAAGAGCCACAGTGTTTCTCACGGAGAACGCTTTGGCATGGTGGAGACTTCGAAACCAGGAAATTCAACAAGGTATGGCTACTATCACTACTTGGTCAGATTTTAAAGCCGATCTTAAGAAATACTTCTACACGGAGAATGCGGCTTATGAAGCAAGAGCGAAGTTGAAGTACCTTCGTCAAACGGGTACAACCAAAGAGTATACCGAGACGTATACAAACTTGCTACTAGAGATACCCAATTTATCTGAAGAAGATAAGCTCTTCAACTTCTTGTGCAGAGCAAAGCCATGGGTGAAGCAAGAGCTAGATCGTCATCGCGTCCAAACTCCGACCGAAGCAATAGCCGTAGCCGAGACCCTGATCAAAAGGCCAAGCTTTGAAGAAAGAATGAAGACTTCGAGGAGTACAAGCTCCGAAGAAAGAAGAACCTCGAGGGGCCACCATGCCAAAGGTGGGGAAGCAAGAGAAGATAGAGACAAGCATGCCCCAAAGAAATATCTTTCGTGGAAGGACAGAGCGTCCGAACACAAAGACAAAGGTAAGCCCTCCTTCTCTTGCTTCTTATGTGAAGGGGATCACAAAGTCCGCGATTGCCCGAAGAAGGGTAAGCTTACCGCGTTGATGGAGGATAGTGGATCCGAAGAGGAGCGAGACTCCGTGGTGAGTTCGCTCCGAAAGCTAAACAGTGTCCAAGCTAAGACGGAAAAGTCTAAAAGCAAGGACAAGACGCTTATGTTCGTAAACGTCCAAGTGAATGGGAAAACCTCTCGTGCCTTAGTAGATACGGGTGCTATGCACAACTTCGTGTCGAAGAAAGAAGCATTGTGGCTAGGCATGAAGTTTGCTAAAGGAGGAGGCACCATGAAGGCAGTGAACTCGGATGCAAAGCCACTATAAGGCGTGGCGCGTGGCGTAGAAATGCATCTCGACCGGTGGGCTGGACCGGTCGACTTCTCGGTGATCTCCATGGACGACTTCGACATGGTATTGGGCATAAAATTCATGTGCGCACAACGGGCCATTCCCATGCCACCTTTCGACTCCTTGTGCATACTCGGAGAGAAATCAACTCACCTTATACCGGTGACTAAAGAGAAGAAGAAGACCACGGTGCTGTCGGCATTGCAACTATCCAAAGGGTTCAAGAAAGCCGAAGTGACCTTCATAGCAACGATGAAGGAGGAGAAGCCAACAACCCAAGGGGAAGAAGTCCCAAAGGACATAACAAAGGTTCTCGAAGAGTTCAGGGACGTGATGCCAAATGAGCTTCCCAAGAAGTTGCCGCCACGAAGGGAGATCGATCATGCGATCGAGCTTGAGCCAGGCGCTAAGCCTCCCGCAAAAGCACCCTATCGTATGTCTCCACCAGAGTTGGCTGAATTGAAGAGCAACTCAAAGACTTGCTGGATGCGGGCTACATCCAGCCGTCAAAAGTACCATACGGGGCGCCGGTACTGTTCCAGAAGAAGAAGGATGGAGCAATGCGGTTATGCATCGACTACCGGGCTCTCAACAAAGTGACCATAAAGAACAAGTATCCAATACCGCTCATTGCAGATCTATTTGATCATCTTGGAGGGGCGAGGTACTTCTCAAAGATGGACTTGCGGTCGGGATACTACCAAGTCAGGATCGCGGAAGGCGACGAGCCGAAGACAGCATGCGTCACGAGCTATGGGGCTTACGAATTCCTTGTTATGCCTTTCGGTTTAACTAATGCTCCCGCTACTTTCTGCACATTGATGAACAAGATATTTCACCCATACTTGGACAAGTTTGTGGTGGTCTATCTCGACGACATAGTGATCTATAGCAAGACCTTTGAGGAGCACGAAAGTCACTTGCGGAATGTTTTCCAAGCACTAAAGGAAAACGACCTATACGTGAAGAAAGAGAAGTGCTCCTTTGCCCAAGAAGAAGTATCCTTCCTAGGTCACAAGATCAGTAGCGGAAAGCTTATGATGGAAGATGCCAAAGTCCGCGCCATCCAAGAGTGGACAGCCCCTACCAAAGTGCCAGAGTTGCGATCGTTCCTAGGCCTCATCAACTACTACCGAAGGTTCATCCTAGGATACTCGAGGAAGACAGCCCCGTTGACAGACTTGCTGAAGAAAGGGAGAGCTTGGGAATGGACGACCCGATGCCAAGAAGCATTCAAGGAGCTAAAAGAGGCGGTGGTCGAAGAGCCAGTCTTGCAGCTACCCAACCCAAGTCTCCCATTCGAGGTGCACACCGATGCTTCGGACTTTGCAATAGGAGGAGTGTTAATGCAAAATGGACACCCTATTGCGTTCGAAAGTCGCAAGCTGAACGATACCGAGAAGAGGTACACCGTTCAAGAGAAGGAGATGACGGCAGTAGTTCATTGCTTGCGAGTATGGAGACACTACCTTCTCGGATCAAAGTTCATATTCAAGACGGACAACGTAGCGACGAGCTACTTCCAAACGCAAAAGAAGTTAAGCCCGAAGCAAGCCAGGTGGCAAGAATTCCTTGCGGAATTCGACTATGATCTCGAGTACAAACCGGGCAAAGGAAACGTGGTCGCGGATGCACTTAGCCGAAAAGCAGAGTTCGCCAATCTCACGCAAGCTAGCAGCACATTAATGGATCGTGTAAAGGAAGGGTTGAGCAAAGATCCAACGGCGAAGAGTTTGGTAGAGTTCACCAAAGCCGGCAAGACGAGGAAGTTTTGGATCGATGATGACCTACTGTTCACCACGGTGAGAAGGGTCTATGTGCCGCGGTGGGACAACTTGCGGAGAGACATTATCAAGGAGTGCCATGATTCACGATGGGCAGGTCATCCTGGCAATCATCGCACCTAGCCCTTGTGCATGAGAAGTTCTTCTGGACACAACTCCGCGACGACATAGAGGCCTATGTGCGGACATGTCTTGTGTGCCAGCAAGACAAGATTGTGCAAAAGCAGCCTAGCGGACTATTAGAGCCGTTTCATATTCCGGAGAGACCGTGGGAGAGCGTCTCGATGTACTTCATCACATGCTTACCCAAGTCGGATGGGTTTGGCACAATTATGGTGCTGGTGGACAGGTTCACCAAGTATGCGACATTCGCAACAGCCACACCCGGATGCACAGCAGAGGAGGCAGCCAAGCTCTTCTTCAAAAATGTGATGAAGTATTGGGGAGTTCCAAAGAACATTGTGAGCGATCGAGACGTTCGCTTCACGGGAAAATTCTGGACGGAGCTCTTCAAGCTGATGGGTACCGAGCTGAACTTCTCAACAAGCTTCCAACCTCAATCCGATGGGCAAACCGAGCGGGTGAATGCTTTGTTGGAGCTTTACATTAGGCACTATGTTAGTGCTAATCAGCTAGATTGGTCTAGGTTGCTCGATATAGCTCAATTCCCCTACAACTTACAACGTTCGGAGTCTACAGGGAAGAGCCCATTTGAGCTCGCAATCGGACAACAGCCCTTGACGCCAAGTACCTTGGGCACTTCTTACGCAGGTGCTAGCCCCGGAGCATATAAGACCGCGAAGGATTGGTAGCAGCAAAGGGACTTAGCACACGCCCAATTGATAAAAGCGGCCAAGAAGATGAAGAAGTGGGTGATGTGATTTTATATAGTGGTAAAAAGAGGTTCGATTCTCGAACTTGTGAAGGTAATGATTTTAGAAAATAATGATTCTAATTAACTCTAGAAAATGTCAGGAGTAAGAAAAAGACTAAATAACCTAAAGATGATTTTTGAATAATTTTAAACGTACCAGGAATCAGGAATCAGGCAAATCTAACAACCTATGTGATTAATCAGATAATTCTTTTTAAATTAATTAAAGCACAAATAATTGCCAAAGTTGGTTTTGTTATGCTAACAAACAGAGGTAAATCACAAGCATGGACTATCAAAATTAATTAACTAAGCATAATCCATCAAGCAAAAGCACAACTGTTGAAAGAAAACCGTTTTTACTATTCAAAACTATGCAATTTTAATGATAAAAGAATTATAAATAATTATTAGAAAATAATTAAATCACATAAAATTGAGAAAATTACCTTATCCATCATCCCAGTAAATAGACTTAGCTCATGGTGAAGAAAACTTGCTCAAAAGTTGATTTCATTGCTCAAAATATTGATTACAAGGTTGAATAACGCTGTAACAGCTGATTTGATACGCTTATATGCGTTACAGGAGAGGGCTCAGCTGTTACAGAAGAGTTTAAGCAACAAATGGTTTGAAGCAATAGACAACAGGAAAATTCAAATCAGCAACACTTATAAATGTTACTGAGTCTTCTTCTCCGGCAGTGATGGATGAAGAACAGCCGGCCGGTGCAGCAGCAGCTCGTCGGCGGTGACGGAATAGTGACCGGAATTCTCTAAAATCTTCTCTAAGCTTTTGTACTCGATTCTCTTGGCTTCTCTTGGTATTTATAGATAGTAGAAACCCTAGAGAGAGTTCTAAACCTAATAGAACTCTCTAGAACAGCCCACAAATCCCAATCCTAATCGAATCATGATTCCGGCCAAATACATGATTTACACACTGATTTCACGGGATCTTTTGATGTTTATGACTTGCGTGAGACTGCTATTATCATTTGGAACAATCTAGAAGCAAAATATCCTTCGAATCATTTGCTTTTAACCATCCAGAAGATTTCCCGATGAGCTGAATCGGCTGATCCGGCTGAGTCGACTCGGCTGGCTCGCTGGGTTGAATCGCCTGGTTGACCCGCTGGGTTGACTCGGCCGATCCTAGGGTGTCCCTTATCCATTCTTGGGGTGCCAATAACACTTGTCCTTGGGTGCCTTTATCACTTTTTGAGCCAATTTTTCCACAAATCTTTATTCTTCTAATGTACCTACAAAAGCATAAAAACACGTAATAGACACACAATCGAATACTAACTCACTAGAAATTAAGGTGCAATTTAGACACTAAAATGTGTCTATCAGTGGGCCGATAAGAAGAGGCGACATGTGGAGTTCCAAGTTGGCGATATGGTATTTTTCAAGCTTTTTCCCCAACAATTCAAGTATACCCGGCCTCTACACAAAGGCTTACTACGCAAGTACGAAGGGTCGTTCAAAGCTTCTTACCGAGTGGAGCTTCCATCAAAGATGAAAATCCATCCCGTCTTCCACGTTAGCAACTTAAAGCCATTCAACAAAGACAATGAAGACGAGAGTCGAGGAGTATCAAGCCGCGCACCACCCATGATTGCAACTTCCTTCGACAAAGCTATAGACGAGATATTACCCGAACGGATTGTTCGAAGGAAGGGTGTGCCACCTTGCAAATAATACTTAGTGAAATGGAAAGATGCATCCATACAAGAAGGAACATGGGAGCCCGAAGCGTCTTTCTGGCAATTCAAGGATGCGATCGACCAGTTTCACAATCAAGCCGCGACGAGGACGTCGCGAGAATAGGTGGGGGAGAATGTCACGGCCCACCCATTTTCCCACATATTGGGTTGGCCCATGACAAGAGTCTAGGTCCATTGGAAGGACCTAGAAGATTAAGAGGTCCACAACATACTAGAATGTTCTTGTATATATACTATTTTATTGTATATTCATGATATTGGTAGAATACTCTAGAAGATGATGATTCTAGAACATATTCTACAATCCTCCATTGTACACTATATAAGGTGGGGAGCTCATTTGCTCAAGGAATCCACCAACAAGCTCTCTAAGCATTGTAATACTCTCTTTATTCAATAATCAAATACTCTCCTACTTAAAATCTCTTCTCTTATCTCTTTGTGATCTTTTAGGCTTACTTGAAGAGTTCAAGTGCTGCACGGTCTAGTCTAAAATCTTCGCCCGTGACACTTATCCAACTAATGATTGCACTTTGATTTCTAAAAAATAGATATGGATTTGTTGTGATCACATTACAGTTCCAATATGTTAATCCCTAGTAATTTAGTCCACAACATTGTTTCCTTTAAAGCTAAGTCCAAGTTTATTTATCTTCCTTTGCTTTCATTGTCTATATCTTGGTTCCTTCTCATGTCCATTGCATGTGTCGTACGATTAGATATTTTTGTTTCCTCTAGGCCAAGGTGCTTACCATTGTTAACCAAGGTAGCAAGGTGGGATAGGGGATCGAATTAATGGACATACCCCTAAGGAAAGTTCTATGAACTTGGAAAATTGGAAAATTTGCCAATTTGAGACCACTCTGGACTTGCTAGATTAGCAAGCCATGAAATGTAAAGGTTTGCAAATTGCGAAAAGACTCGACCGAGCGACGTACTTTCTGTCGACCAGCTGCTACCTCTTTGTCGCTCAACAATGATATTACCACTAAAGGCTATATCATCCAGCGATCTATTTGAAACCCCTATCTTATAATCTTACTCATTTCACATTAGTTTTCTATAATATGGCTTCTGATTTTGGTTCCCAACCTCCTCAAAGTAACAATAAAGTTCGTGCTTCAAAATTTCTTATAAAAGAAGATGAATCAAATTGTAGAAATTACGTACATTCTACACAAGATCCTATCAACGGTGCTCAACAACAAGGACTCGACTTTTGGGATAAAATCCATACAAAATTTTGTTAAGAAACACTAAACTTTAGTAGACGTGATCTTATAAAGTTGTCAAGTCATGTTTATACAATCAATGGAGAAGTAACCGTATATGTAGCTACGATCATGCAAGCTATTCGAGCTAGAAGGAGCGGAGAAACTAATCTTGATGTGGTAAGAAAGATTTTTTTTAAGAATAACAATAAATATCAAATTTTGAAAATTTTAGTTCAATTTGACCTGATATATGGTAAAATTGTTTTTACAAATGCAAGAAACGAAAGTGTGAAGAGGTTGGTACATGAAATATAGAAAAATTTCCGGATATGAAAGTTGTTACAATTTATTAAAATCTTTGAACAAGTGTAATCCGACTCTATTGGATTGTCTGCAGCAAGTGCCAGTTAGAATCTCTATACTCTCCTGCTGCTGGTTTACTATTTTCGTCACCAGATTCAAACTCAAGTCAATAAAAAAAATAGAGAGAAACGAAGCCCAAGAAGCAACAAAGATTTTTGCTTTTAACATTGGCGAGTTCATTGAGAACAACCAACATGAAACCGAAAAACAAAGAGCAATTTAACGTACTTTCGTGGGAAAACTACTTTAAATTCGCAAGAGAAACACTACTCAAATTGGGACAAACATCAATTTTTTTAGCAAGACACTTTAAAAATGCATGACCAACAACGTAGTCTATGGCAAAGAGATTTTAACATGTTACAAAAACAATAAAAGAAAAAGATAACCAACGATTTGTTAATGTTGTCGGCTCTGATGAAGATGATGCGTCGGAAAACCGACTTGTTTTACCGCAAGCACACAGTGTCGAAAGATGTAAAAAATAGCAAATATGGTTCGTTCCCATGGGGAGTGCGAATCACTTCTACTAACTAATACAAGTAACTTTCAAGTCTAAGAATGTTTCAAATATATTTTATAATTTTTGTAATAAAGAATTAAACTAAGAATGAAATAAAGCAATTTAAAAAAGATTGAAATCAAGAATAGAAAAGTGTTAAGGTTTCGGGAATCCGTTGTAGATTAGGGTTTACTTACGTTCATCAAAAAGGGTATCATTTTACTCATGCAAAATAGCAAATCTAGCTACTAATACACAGAAGATATTTCGTTTAAGAACTGAAGAAAAGAATTATCAAAAAGATCGTTTGTTCTCAACCTAAGGTAGAATTTCGAAGCACTAAGTATACGTGACATAAATAGTCAAAGAACATTCATAAAATTGATTCAAGACAAGGTTTCAACGAGTTCTTCTACCAATCAAACAATAAACTATACGTGACATAGAACATAAAAAATCATCGAGAGAGTAAAACATTGAAAGAGAGACCAAACATTAACATAAAGCTTTAGTAGTTGAAAACCCTAGTTTTGAAACACAGGAAAAATAATGCTACCAGTTCATCCTTTCACCCTAACAAGAAATTTTTTAGCTAGATATGGCTTTTGAGAAAGTCATAAACATATTAAAAAGAATCACTATTTTTGAAATCAAAACTAAAACCTAGTTTTTGTCTCTGTATACTAGCGTTAAAAGTCCCCCAGCATCAAAGGTCGAAACTATTATACATAGGTGCTTCAAAGAAGTTTAATTAAGACCGAGCAAATAGCCTCAGGGCTCAGTCCTCTAAAAATAAAACCCAAATTTGATATGCTTGTCAGTCTTATGGCCATTCTTTAAGGCATTTTGTCAAACACATAAGGTGCATTTCCTAGTTGTGATTCAGGCGAGCCTTGTTGGTGATTTAAACATCAAATTCTCCTTCACTCCAATCAAGCCATACAAACCATTCATTCAATCACATTATTCACCATTTTCAGGCCATCAAACTCTGTCTTTATTTTCTATTAAATCAGTAACGACAAGAGCCCATCTTCTCTCTTTCTTCTTCTCCTCTTCATTCAAGCCAACAACAACCACTTCACATTCTATACAGCAATAAACAAACTCATTAATCCAACTTCCCTTAAATTTTTCTCGTTGTTATCTTGTCTTGAACCCCATAACATCAATAGCACCATCAACCACAGATTCAATCAGCGACACCACCTTCTTCGTTATTTTCTCGGTTCAACCAATTCTGAGTTTCCAACCACAGACTACTCTTCAACCCTCAAAAACTCGAACAACTTTTTACAAATATATTTCAAACCTCTCATTGCCTTAACTCTCTCAAGAATTCCTACTAACCCATTTTCATTCACAGCTTGAAACGCCACAAGTTCAGGCAATTTTGCCAAATTCAATCACAACCCATTAGCTCTAATATCAAACCTCTTCTTGACAGCATCACTATGAAAACTTATACCCCACTTTCATTTCTTCATCTGTTTTTTATGCTTCTCTCGAACACCACCATCTTCTATCTTTTTTTCTCGCTATATCCATGGCATCAGTTCTCATGGAAGATACAATCGAACCCCATTTATAATTCTTGTTCTTAACTCAAATTCAATTCACAAAAACAAAGATCTCTTCTATCTCACAGATCTCTCAAGAACTCCCGTTGTTGTTGATGGTTATCTCTAAATTGAGAAATTTTGATATCGCACCATAGAAGATAAACCTGGCTAGTTCGGGGCTACGAGAATTATTTTGGCCCTACGACTAAAACAAAATACAGTCATTATGAAAAAAATATCAAAAACCCCTTATCCAACTATTTAAGTTGTGAACTTAAATGCTTGATTAGTGTTAATTAATTCAAATGTTAGTTAAATTAGTTGGTGATTAAAACTAGATTATAGTTAATGTTAGATTTTAAGAATTGAGTAGAGTTTCTTTTCAAAGTTTCTAGAAGAAGAAGAAAAAGTTGGGAAACTAGGGTTTTGTGATTTGGTAGTAAAAATGAAAATTTATAGTGATGATGAAGATTCTAGTGGTGATGAAGCAGTGGGTGCATCTATGTATCATCGATCAGATTATGAAAGTGAGTCGATCCTACCAATTTGGATTATTTGTTGGATGAACAACAACGTGTGAACCGAGGCATATTTGATGAATTTACTCAAGAATATGAAGAATCTAACCGGGAAAATGAAGGTCTTAATGCTTCCAATCATCAGGTATACGGTATTAGGATCTCCAACCTGTTTTTCAACCTTATAATCGCCCAAAACTGGATTTTTTTGCAAAATTTTGAGTTATTCTCTGGGCTACGTACTACCCAGAATCGTTGGATACGATGACATCGTATCCAAGGATTTTATATCTTCTGGAGAATATGAACCGAAATCGGTGGATGTAGTCATGAACAACCACCGATTCTGGTATATATTTTGGCGGTATTGGTAGGTTAAATAATCGGTATTTATGGACTCATTTATCGAACGATTCCATCCTTTGGAGATTTTCCCAAAATTCTCCAAGAACAGAATCGTTCGATATGTGTTGCTCTATGCGCCGATTCCAATTGAAAGTGTCCAGAGAGCTCCACTTTGCTGAATGCTAGAATCAACACGCAAATCAGTTCAAGTGTGTTGATTCTATCTTTTGGGGATTTTTTCCAAAAATGTAAACAAGGTAGAATCGGTCGATATGGGATGACATAAAGGAAGATTATGTGGAATCATTGGGCACGACTGTCCCTTGTCAACTGATTCTGTTAGCCTAATTTCTTCGATGTATATTGTAGATTGTTGAAACACTCGGCGAAGATCAACCTGAACCCGTGTCTCAAATAAGGCCTGATACTTCTGACCACTACTACACTGATTTGGTGTGGGAAAAGAGAGACGATGCAAAACAATGGTTTGTGTACAAATGGATAAAGATCAAACAAGCATTAGTATTAGGCAAATATTCGAGGAATGATCGTTTGGAAATTGTTTGCGACAGAAGTAACAAGATTGAAAGTTACTGGGCAAAGGAAAAACCGTATATGAAGAAGACGCAGATGGTCTACATTACTAAATCAAAGAAGCATGGGTGCCCTTTTAAGATTGTAGTACATAGACGTGAAGGTGCATATAAGCTTTCTAAAGTGATAATTGGTTGTCACAATCATGATGATCCGGAATCTCTTATTGGAAACGCTGCCATTTGTGGGTTAAAACCACATCAAAAAACAACGGTAAGGTCGATGAAGGCAACTACACCAAGTAATATCCTTAGGAAGATCAAGAAGGATGATCCTAAAACTTGTCCACTTTGTGGCAAATCTACGAGGAAAGAACAAGCATCAGGAGGACGGAATGGGATGGTAGAGCAGTTATGGAATAATATCAGTGGTTCGCCGAGAAACACAACTACAAAATGAAAAAGCAGGTAGTGGACGACAAAGTGACTCGTATTTTCCTGGCGCATCCGAAGATGATCCAATTGGCTCAATGCTTCTATCAAGTTTTTTTGATGGATTGCACTTACAAGACAAACAAGTACAACATGTCGTTGCTAAACATATGTGGCCACACTTCGGACAAACAAACTTTCTCGGTGGCATGGGGTTTTATGGATCGGGAGAATGAGATGAGTTTTATTTGGATGTTGGAAAACCTTGGAAGAGATTTACCGTAGAAATCAAATACCTAGGATCATAGTGACGGATAAGGATCAAGCAACAATGAAAGCAATAGAGGTGGTTTTACCGGAAGCCAAACAATTTATTTGCACATAGTACATATAATGCAACATCAGATCGTATTACAAGGGCCACATCCAGAGGCCAAAACCACAAAAAGTTACTGCCCGTGAGAAGGATGAAGATAATCGTCTTAGTAAACTAACTCGGGCAGAATGAGAGGAAGAAAAAAAGATAATGGCCAAAGAGTACGCAGATAATGAAGAGAGATGGAAAGCTTTTCAACATCATTGGGATTTGATGGTACATTCGATGTATAAGGCCGAGTATAAATCTAATTTGGAGAGTTTCAAATATGTTTGGACAAAGGTTGTCGAGAAAGTGGTAGTTTATTTCTTGAAGCAATTATTGGTGTCGCACAAGGAAAAGTTTGTGTACACGTATACCTACCAACATATGCATTAGAAGAATGGGGCGACAAGTATAGCAGAAGGGTCTCATGGACGATTGAAAAAACTACTTCGGGGGTTTCAAAATAATGTGGTTACGGTACAAGAAGCTATGCATCAATACACCATGGAGGATATCAACAAGATTCAGATCCAAATAGAAGAGAGTACGATGAAAGTTGTGACCTTGTACTCCGATGATTACGGTACGTTACTAAGGGGTATTTCTTATAGGGTGTCCCATTGGGCTATCCATTATATAATAAATGATTATAAGTATTTTGAGGATAACGAGCACGTAAGAAAGAAAATTGTTTGTTCTTGTAAGACGATGACGGCCATAGGGCTCCCGAGTTGTCACATGATTACTAGTAACCCCGAAGAGATTTCGTTTGAGCTCATCGATCCGTTTTGGAAACAACTTACTTTCACACCAAGCTCGATGGAAGATGCAAGTCAATCATTTGTAGACATGGATCTTGGGAGAAAATAACTAAGGGCTACTCCAACAAAAAAAAATTGCAAGAATTTTTTTTGATGTCCGACTTGGTCCTCCTATTCACCCACATATGCAACCGGTTGAAAAACCAACTAAGCTACCGCCGACGGGTAGACCACCTACCAAAGTGGATAGGAAGCAAGAAAGGAAAGAGTACAAGGAGCGGATGAGTAACCAAAGAGACCCTTCACTGCATGAGTATACTGAGGCTATGTATGAAGGCGCTCTGCTCCAAAGAAAAGGGGTCGCCCGAAGAAGCAAGAAAATGGACCAAGTATGCAACAAGCCAAGTCAAAGGATCAAAGAGATCCCGTCGTTCATATAGTTCCAATGCAAGAAATTCAAGCTAGTACAACACAAGGTGCAGAAAAGGTTCTCATCGTCCCTTCGCAAGAAAGTCAAGCGAGTACAAGACGAGTACGACTAAAAGGGGAAGCAAGGAAAAAGGGGTCCATGGATTCCATGAAAGAGCCGTTGACTATAAGAGAGGCAATTGGTTATCAAGTAACACCTAGGGATGTGTAGGTTAAACCCCATCGAACGTGTTATACGATATTCCATGAGTATCTTACGAAACTCTCTTCAATAACGAACGTGGATCACAATTGCAAAGATTTGATATTCTTTACCACCAATCATTTAACGTGATAACGAATAACGAACTTCAAACCATTCATATAACATATTAAACCATAACCATAAGTTCATCCATCCATCCAAAAAAATAAAAATAAGTATCCGAATAAAACAATACAAAATAGATAACACAACAAGTATTAGTTTAGTATAGCCAAAAGTCTTAAGAACATGTAAGGTATTAGCCGAAGGAGGAGTGGCACCATCATCTCCGCCATCAGCAACAAAAACATCTTCAGCAACAACCTCTTCAAGTATTGCATCTTGTATTCTCCAATTAGCAATATCCTTTCTTAATACGGATGTTATTTCAATCACCTCCTCAAGCTCCTCCATTGCAAAAAAAAGTAGGAGTTCTAGGACTTCTTCTAGTTTGGTCTGGCTGGGGCTGGGGCAGCAGAGGTCGCGGATAATATTTTTCTCTGGTTGCCTATCAATATCACACTATCTTGTTGGACCATAACTTCTTTTTACGACCATCCATAATAGGTACACAAATGAACAAATCGAACAACACAAAATTCAATCAACAATTACCTAAAAATACAATATCACACAATTACCAGTTGGTCAAGCAATCAATAATCTCTAGTTCAACCACCAGCAATTTTTTTGTATATAATAAACAGAACAAAATCATTAGATAAAGATGATCTTATCCAACGATTCTAACTGCAAAAGCCATTAGAAAACACCAAGCTAGAATCGTTGGTTAGGTAGCATTTCAGATACCGATTCATCTCACTCCTAAAACCCAAAAACTTTCATATCCAAAATCGTTAGATATGACCAACGATTATCATAGGGTAGTAGTAAAAACATGAAAGCTAAAGAATCAGTGGATAATCAGGTGCTTATCCAACGATTCCAATATAGGAAAAGTAAATAAAATAAAAGACCGAAATCGGTGGATAATAAGGTGTCTTATCCAACAATTCCATCTTAGAAAAAGTAAAAAAATAAAAAGGTAGAATTGTTGGATATGATCTGCCGTATCCAACGATTCTGGTAATGGTAACTATGTACGAGGAATATGAAACGAGAATCGTTCTATATGGATCCATCATATCCAACGATTCTGGAAAAAATCATATTTTATTCACAAAAATGAAGATTTCTATACATGGATCTATCACAAATGCTATTATAAGAAAGAGTTTATAGATATTTACCTTGTAGTTAACTCCGGATGATGGGATTTCATTTTTGGAAAAGTTAGTGTTAGGGTTTTTAGAATTTGGAAAGTAAGATGGAAATATAAAGTTTTTTTTTTTTTGTATTTGATTTGGATTTTGTTTAATTTGGAATATAGTTGAAATGAGGAAAGATTTTTGTATTTATATTTTGATTTAAGTATTAGGGGTAATTAATGAGTAGAGGGTAGTTTAGTAATTTTTTATGATAGAGACACCCCTTATCCCACACTTTAGTTGGAAGCAAAATTTAGTAGGACCAAAATAATTCCCATAGGCCCCAAACTAGCCAGGAAGATAAACGCCACCAGCCTGCTTAAAGATTATAATTGCTTTTACTCTGAGAAGGTCTCGAATATATTGTTGATGCCTTGTAAGAATATGGTAAAGTAAATATCCACGTCTCACTTTCTTTATCCACAAATCTTTGGATGCATACACCCCAGCTGGATGCATGTAGCCTAATTTACATTCCAAAATGGCATCCCAGAGTCCTTGGTGTTATGGGTAACATCAGATGCTGATCGTAAATGCCATTTAACTTGTAATTTAATCGTTTAATGTACCGGTGATTGGATTTACTTGTAATCCCTACAAAACGTCTAAAACAATAAATATTATCCATAAACAGCGTCCTAGCTAGTATAAATATGGGTGTAAGAATGTAGCACTAACGTGCTTATCAGAACATGTTGAACTTGACAAGTTGAAGGTCTATGACTGTTAGTTTTAACTATTTTAAAAGTAAGTGTAAGCTAAATGTAATAGTTGTAGTTTTATTAAATTAGACTTAGTAGTTAATTTAAATTAAATGTAGTAGTTTTATTTTAAAATTAGATTAAATTTAGTTGTTAATTTAAGTTAAATATAATAATTTTATTTTGATTTTGTAGCTAACATAAGTCCAATGTATAGTTTTATTTTGAAATTGGATCAAGACTTAATAGTTATTTTAGGCTAAATGTAATAGTTATTTTGAAATTAGATTTAGTAGTTAATTTAAGTTAAATGTAATTGTTTGTTTCAAATTAAGACAAAGTTTATCCCCTAAATCATATTCATATTACATAACTAAACTAGTTAAAATAAAATATGAACTTAAATATTTAAAATCAAATGAAATTTCACATCCTCCAGCCCCTGGCTCCAGAAACCAGGTAAAAAATGCTTATTTAAATCATCTCTAACCTCTTGTACAGATTATGGTCTTATATTCTATTATTTTCTTCACTATAATCTCTTACAGGTACCTCATATAATGATTCTACCTCATGCCTCAAATCTACATCTGGATAACTAGTCTAAGAAGTATCATGTCGGGATTTCTCAATGACCTCATTATGCAAAATTATGCACATGAGCATTACTATATGCATTTCAAACAAGATAAAAAGAAACGATATGACCCACAAACAATATGCATTTAAAACAGGATCAAAAGAAAGATATGATCTACAATAGCGAGCTTCTTATTTATAATTTTTAAATACAGTTTTAACATCCTTCCTTAAATCCATTTGTTGTGTGTTAAAATACATTAGCTTACGGACCTCGTCAGGTTGATTGTAGGCTTGAACTAAAGTGACCATTGTGGATAGATTCCATCCGTCAGATAATACCATGAGTATTTACTTAGGGGAAAATTCCATACTTTAGGTCTTCAAACAAATGTGATTTGTGCAAACCATATGTGTCATTTTGTAAATATGAAAGTTCTAAAAAGCATGTTATATCCAACAATCATAAGTAGCAGCAATTTCAAAAGCAGCAGTTGGTTTTGGGTAGAAACTTTTGTAGATGGTGAGTTTTTGATGAGGGATAAAACTATAAATTTCCCTTTTGCTAAGCAACAAGAATATATATATATATATATATGTGTGTGTGTGTGTGTGTGTGTGTGTGTGTGTGTGTGTGTGTGTGT
>JAJJMC010030606.1:2305414-2369728 GCA_023531435.1 Papaver californicum
AGTCAAGTGCCGCACGGAGTAAAGTCAAGGCGAAGGACCGACCCCGTAACACACAGCACACTTTTTTCCATGGTGGAAAAGCACACTTGCCAATCCACCTGGTTTTTTTCCACTTGTCCTATTCCGGAACAAAACTTAGCTGGCTCTAATTTTTTCGTACGGTTATAATAACACTGCGTCAATTTAACGTCAGATCAATTTTCGCAATCTGTTATCATCCCTTAAACCTTCAGTAACCTTACGTTTCATTAATCAGAGTCCATAAGGTATTTTTCTGCAAATCTACTTCCTGTATTCTTTCGATTTTTCTTTTTTTAATTCTCTGATTCTTCTTTTTTATTTTTTTGGGTTTTTCTTTGATATAATCTATTTGTTACTTTTAATGATTTTTAGGGTTTCTGAAGGAGTTTTGTGGATATCGTAAAGAATGAGGCCAGTTTTCTGTGGAAACTTTGACTATGAGACTCGTCAGTCTGATTTGGAGCGTCTGTTCTCTAAGTATGGAGAAGTCGAGCGTGTTGACATCAAGTCTGGTAAAGTTTTCTTTCATCTATTACGGTTTTGCTTGTTCAAATATAAATTTATTTATGATAACGTTTTCATCAGGTTATACATAATTACTTATATTTGTTGATTTGAACTTTACCATATACCATCAATTTTGAAACCCTAGTTTATGTTTGTTGGCTGATTTATACACACACTCAAGATTACCCACATGATTATGATCTACTTAGTGCATGAGCTTGGTTGTCTGGCTTTGAGTTTAGATATCATTACCATAGGTCTTTGTTTATTGAGTGGCCTCACCAAAGATTTTACTAGTATCCGAGTGCTTAATTGATTAAGGGGAGTCATTTTATCAAGGTTTTCCTGGCTCATTTGTTTCATTGGTGTGTTGGGTTTAGCCATAGGACCATTTGTTTTTTTTGTTGAATCGAAGTCATTGTGACATTTTGTTGCACCTATTTACTACTAGTCAAACACATTTCTATACTGGGTCAGAATTTGTGGGAGCTTGACATATGGCTACATAATGTTGTATGTGACTGCAGTCTCTCTTCATTGGGGAGCTTAAAAACTGACAGTGACATAACATGCACAGCAGAAGAAAAGAAATTTAAATGTTTGTTTTGACGCAGGGATTACAGCTGAGCTCCTTCCTGGGCTCACCAGCATGTATGCGAAATCCCCTCAATGGCAAACAAAATATTCCTCTTTGCCTACTCATCAGACTCACAAATGACATAATCCTGCATGTTATTCATTCGAGCATCTGAAACTCACACCCTTACCACAGATTTATGAGAGAATGGTCGTAGATGGACTGGCCGTGCTATGTACTGTTCATAGACGGAACTGTTGAATCAAACATGCCATGCCTACTTCTCCTACTCTACATAGACCGATCTGTCAAATCAATCACGCCATGCCTACATCTCCTTCTCTACATAGAACGGGTCTATCAAACCAGACATGCAATGCCATGCCTACTACTCTACGGATCTTTATAGGATCAATCACATCTCACTTGCCATGACTGTCTCGACTTAACACTTTCTGTTTAAATCACAAAGCATGCTCAGCAACGGATCTTGGTTCTGGTTTATGAATTTAAATTGTATGCCGTCAGAATGATTTATTTCATCATGCAAGGCCTCTCCATTTTTTACATCCTTATGTTCACCGGCCTTCCCCTGTTTGCAGGTGTTGTATTCTTTTGTTATTGTAATGGAAAAAGAAAACACGAATTGGCTGTTTTACTAAAAAGTCAGCCCTCGCACATATAAAACTATAAGTTTCTTTATTGTCTACTCATTCTAATTCTAGTTTTACTCTAGGGTTTGCGTTTGTTTATTTTGTTGATGAGCGTGATGCTGGAGATGCAATCCGTTACCTTGATAACACACCGTTTGGCCACAGCAGACGCAGGCTCTCTGTAGAGTGGGCAAAGGTAATGGTGCTGCTTTACATACTTTTCATTTTCATTTTTTTTTGTTGTTTTTTAATCCCTCCATTTGATCTGTCACATCTTCGTCAGGGCGAGCGCGGTTCACTCCATCGTGAAGGGTCAAGGGTTATGTCTAACCAGAGGCCTACTAAGACACTATTTGTCATTAACTTTGATCCCACTGATACAAGGATTCGAGATATTGAAAGGCATTTTGAACCATTTGGAAAAGTTTTACATGTGAGGATCCGCAGAAACTTTGCGTTTGTGCAGTTTGAGACCCAGGAACAGGCGACAAAAGCACTCGAATGTACTCATATGAGGTCAGTGGTTTTGATAGTATCATCAACCACTTAATTCTTTACTTTTTTTATAAATAATGTTAATCTTCTTTCTGCTTAACGTACGTTTGCTTTTTCCAAAATTCACAGCAAAATTTTAGATAGAGTGGTCTCGGTTGAATATGCTTTAAGGGACGATGGTGAGCGAGATGATAGGCATGACAGCCCAAGAAGAGGTTATAGCCCACGTGGACATTCCAGAAGTCCAGTTCTCCGTAGGAGCCGCCCCAGTACTGATTATGGACGATCCAGAAGTCCAGTGCTTCGGAGGCGCCGACCTAGTCCTGATTATGGGCGTGCAGTCCGGTCAATGATAGATACAGTGGCGCATACTACAGGGACAGGAGTCCAGATTATGGTAGATATCCAAGGTAAATAATGATAAAGATTATTAAGTATTTAAAGTTTTGACTTTTGATTGTGCAGATATCTGAAACCGTTTTTCTTATATAATAATCAATTTCTTGTCTTTCTTCTCTTTTACATTTGCAGGCGCAGCCTGAGCCACTCGCCATTTCGTCGGTGAAGTCCTTGAAAAGGGATAATTTGCACAATTGTTGGTGTTCTCTTATACAATTCTAGCAGTTTGAAGTAGATGTTGCTTGATAGTTAGTTTTATGGTAGGTAGTTCTAATAGAAGGAAGGTACTGAATATGAAGAAGTCTGTTTACTTAATATGGTAATATATATGTATAGGTTTAAGCTTTTTCGTATATTATCTAGAGAGGGTGGAAAGGAGCAGCAGTGCTTGGAACTCATGACCTTCGTCTAGTTAGTTTGGTGGTTATGTGGTTAAATGGGCTGTTAATGGTGTAGCCTTTGGATTTTTTTATAACTAGTAGCAGCACTGTCTATTGTGGAAGTGCAACACAGGTTCAGGACCTTCGGCTAGTTAGTTTGGTGGTTATGTGGTTAAATGGGTTGTTAACGGTGTAGCCTTTGGATTTTTTATTGCATAACTAGTAGCAGCACTATGGTCTATTGTGGAAGTGCAACACAGGTTCAGGCTTAAAATTGAATTAGTATTATGAATTATCTTTCTTTTGGGCATGCTATCATTTTGAACTATTGGTTAACTTTAATCATATATAGTTTGGTAATCCCCCAAGGATTTTGGTAATTCCATGTGTTTTATTTGAAGTCGTATAATTGTAAGAGGAATCCTTTGTTGAGCTATCAGTTATTGGTTCTATTTTTGTTTTCTCCAAATGAGGTCTGCAATTCTGTTCTTTTTGACTGCCTCATGATTAAAACATTCCATCACTGCTGTTTTGATGGCCTCGGACCTACATTATCACTGCCTCACTCTCCCTTTGTAGAGTTGGCATATCTGCAAACTAGCTACAGATATCGGTGGGGCTACTTAAAGTGTAGTTTTTGTGAAGACTGAACAGGTTTCTGGTTGTTTGCTTGCCTTTGTTTTTGATATAGTCCACAGGGCGAGCCATTAAAGAGATTCACTTATGGGGCTGTTATTGGAGAAATAGTTTCCTCTCCCACTTTATTATTCTTACTAGGGCTGCACAAAACCGACCCAACCCGCCAACCTGATCTGCACCCGTCCAAAATTATCCGACCAGCACCCGCCCAAAATTATCCAACCCGCACCTGGCCCGTCGATGAACGGTTCGGGTGCGGGTGATTTTATTAAAACCCGACTTTTGACGGGTCGAGTGCGGGTGATAGCTCCTCTCGTCCGACCCGATCCGCCCACCCGTCAGAAAATCCCTACTTTTTCCATTCGTATGTGCAGTTGCAGCAGTTCCATTCGTATTTCTTCTTCACTTCTTTCTTCTTCTCACTGCTCTCACTTCTCACCCACTCTCAGACTACCACCACCACGGCGCCGTACTTCCACTCACCGTCATTCGTTTATCATCACGTTCACCGGTAGTCTACCATTAATTGAAAGTCTATCTTTTGAAAGATATAAGACATTGAAACCCTAGCTTTTACTACAATTGGGAGACTGGAAATACTACAATTGGTCAACTCCTTTACAAAGACAACAGTATTTCCTTGCAAGTTTTCATCCCTGTTCTAGATGGGTGGAGTGGGATATGAATCACCAAGGTTATCAATGAAAATAAAAGCACAAAAATATGCTACAGGTAACTTTATACTACTTTAGTAGAATGGTTTAAATGTATCCATTGTCATCAACAATAACTTTTAACCATCTATTGGTTTTGGTTATTAAGGTTAGATTTTATTCTGTTGTTATTCTGCTTTATAAAATGATGAATACTGCTGGATTCCTACTTCATACATATACATTGAATTCTGATAGGTCCCACCTTTTGACTGTTTGAGGAAAGCTTGCGAATGGCTTTCAACCTAATGTTTTTACATGGGGGACTCTTATAGGTGGGATTTGTAGAAGTGGTGTAATCAGTCGCGCTCTAGACTTGCTTAGGGAAATGGTTTATAGTAATTGTAGTCCGATTATGATCACTTTATATTTCTTAATTGATTCATGGATTTCTCAATAATGGTCAGTTAGATGCAGCACTAACGCTCTTCGAGGAGATGTCTACTTGAGGTATTTCATCTGATCTAATCACATATAATTCTGTATTACATGGGGAGGGAGAATGAAAGCTTGGAAACTGGTAGATGCAAAGCCTAGAGTATCCTTGTTCTTGATGAGTGGAATGTATATGAGACAACACGGGTTACCTTCTGATTTTGTAGGGATTATCAATGAAGATAAAGCACCGAGCACCTGCTACAGGTAACTTTATACTTTGTTTTGTATTTTGTCTGGTAATACTAGAAAGACCAGACCTAGCGGTTTCTCGTAGAAAGACCTCCTAATCATAGTAGTGAAAGTGACCACTTTAGGATCATAACCCATCTTCAGAGCTTGAGTTATCGACATCAACAATCTACCAGAATGCTCAATAAAATGTTGTCCACAGGGTTCACGCAGATTCAAGATGTACATTATAAGTTATAACTGACTTTATACTTTGTTTTGTATTTTATCTGGTAATACTAGAAAGACCAGACCTAGCGGTTTCTCGTAGAAAGACTTCCTAATCATAGTAGTGAAAGTGACCACTTTAGGATCATAACCCATCTTCAGAGCTTGAGTTAATCGACATCAACTATCTACTAGAATGCTCAATAAATCGTTGTCCACATGGTTCACGCAGATTCAAGGTGTACATTATAAGTTATAACTGCGTTTGATTGGTTGGTCAAAATTGCTAAGATGGAGAAGGTTGTCTATTAATGACTGTGATTATCATGCCCTGAATTTTGTCATTATCATTTGCATAGTCAAGTAAACGTCAGTCATACTATGCTAATTGCTAAGTCAGGTCAAACATAATCAAATGATTTATGCACAAGGAAATTGTCCACTGGATAGTTAATTAAAGACTTTAAGTGGAGCAGATAGAGAGTCATAAAGGTTATGGCAATGGCTTCAGCCTGATATCCTCTCTGATACGCCTGCAGTTTCATTTCTACCTTTCTTTTCTCTCCTCCACAATCATCATAGAGGTCATGTTTGCCTCCCTTATCTTAATATCACAACATTGAAATGGGCATATCATTTACGTACTCTATGCTTGGTAAATACTTTGGTATGTGCAAATTAAAATGCATAGCATGTTTGTAGGTTTATTTTATGTACTTCATGACTCCATAAAACTTGTTACTAATTGTTTTTAAGATTTTATGTACAGTGACGATGTTTTTATAATTTCAGTGATTTCTGATTTCATCAAAGCTGTAGTCAAGTTCCCATTGGTGCTTGGAAGTTGGAACTAGTTCTCATATTCTACACCTATGTTTGTATTGCGCAGGAAAATAATCATGAAGGATATGAGAAATGTAATAACATAACGATGATGGCAAATCCTGGCCTAAACACTGTGGGCTTCCCGGTTGCAGTCTGGACGGGTGACCCGTGGGTGCCCGCATCCGACCCACTGTAAAATCGGATCAAACTCAACCCGACCCGTCCTACGACGGGTTGGATGCGGATGAAAAATTGATCACCCGCCTTTACGGTAGGTCGGGTGCAGGTGAGAACAAACCCGACCCGATCCACCCGATGTGCAGCCCTAATTCTTACTCTGAATTTTTGATGCATATACAAAGTCTAAACTTCAAATTTCAGAATTCAAAAGTCATATTTCATAAGGAACCAGTTCAACCATTACATTCGTTCATTAAGAAACAAACACAGAAAAGCATTATGGATTCATATTTCAACCACTACATTCGTTCATCAAGAAACAAACACAGAAAAGCATCATGGATTCATTGTAGAATTATAAATCAAAGTTTTACGCCACTCAAACTATTCCCCATTCCCTAGAAATTAACAAGATAATTTTATACAAATTACTAATAAACTTAATAATCAAATACAAGTACGAGATACCTAAAGTGACGTAGTAGCAGCAGCAGTAGAATCAGATGTTTGCATAAGTTCTTCATTTATGGCTTTATCAAGCCAAATTTCAGCATCCTCCATCATACCAGGACTAAGTCTAACTATTAAGATGCAAAATTCATTTTCGTTCAGAGCTCCATCACCATCAAGATCACCTTCTCGTACCATTTATTAAGCATCTTCTTTACTAGTTTCTTCTATTCCTAAATACTCTGAATTCTTTCTTAAGCTTTCTGATGTTATTAACCCTCTTTCTGGATCAGCTAGAACCCTAAATCTACCACATAATTCTATTACAAAGCCTTCTACGTCTAGCTTCCCTGCCATTACTGGTAGTAAATCTTCATAATTAGTCATATTTTGTTCATCTCCCATATTTCTTTCTATTTTGAGTTTATTGAAAGAAAACCACAAACACAAAAAAAAAATGAAACAATGAGAAGTTTCTGTAGTGGACTAAACACTACATATGGTACTACGTGGTTACCTTTATAAACATTAAAGACAAAGTGTAAGCCTTCTTTTGTCCTCGAGAGAGTATAGGGTAATACGAGGTGGTGTGCTATATCGACACTACTGACCATCAAATAGTTTATCTTTCTACTACTATTTCTCTGTACATTTTAGGTTACTGGGCGATGAGTCTGCTGTGCGATAGGGGAAGGGTGCACACCCCGGAAGCCCCTGGATGCTTAATCACTCTTGAACGAGAAATTTATCCGGCTAAATGAAGATTCTAGAGGTTAAAAGTTGAAAACACACCATATCAATTCACCACGAATGATGGATGTGAAATGAATTCTCATTTTTGTTCGTCAGTTATTGTTATTTTTTTCTATTTTTTTTAGAGGTGGTGAAATTCATACAAAGTTTTTCTTGTGGGAGTATTTTTTTTCCTTAATTTTAATAGCAAAAGTTTGTTAAATGGTTTATTACTAGTGTATTAGGGTTTGTTAGAAGTCAGTTTGTTAAATTGTGTTGGCAAGTTACTCTGTTGTTACTTACAGCTGTGCAGTGTACAACTGTATTCTCTACATTAGTCGATATCCCTCCACCCTAAATCATATTTTAGGGTCTATAAAAGTTGTGTAATAGTTCCTTTCTGTGTAACGAAAATCACTCTCTTTTTACGATTCTATTTTGGTATCTAGGGAAAAATCAGAAAAAAAAAAAATCTTTACACTTCAACCCTTTTTGGTTCATCATCTACTTCTTACTATCAATTCATGGATCATGTACGTATCTCGTCATTTTCTCTCAATTCTATTGTTAAAATCCTTCCAATTAGGCTTGAAAATGGAAATTATTTGGTGCCGAAAGCCATGTTTCTTCCTCTACTACAAATAAATACAGAGTTCTTGGATTTGTCAGGCACAAATCAATGTCCTGCTGAATCTCTTTCTGATGCTGATTGTCTTATGAAGATGACCAATCCAGCTTATACTGAGTGAATCGATGAAGATCAAAACACTCATTTTTCGGATACATTCTACTCTCTCTAAAGAAGTTTTACCATTCATCACAAATTGTGATACTTCGTTTGCATTATGGGAGCTTTTGGAAACAAGATATTCTGCTTCATCAAGTGCTCATATTATTCATTTAAATAATAGTCTCGATGATTTGAAGAAATGAAGTTCTTCAGTGATCGAGTTCCTAAATTCTGTTAAAGGAATTACTGATTCTCTAGCTGCTGCAGGTTGTCTTGTTGATGGTCGAGAAATTATCATCACTATTCTGAGGTCTTTCTCCATATCTAATTTGATGCTTTTCGCACATTAGTAAGAGTTCGAAATCCACCTGTAACCGCTGATGAATTTCACAGTTTACTCTTGAGTAAAGAATTAACCATCAAAAATCAATCCAAAAGTTTTTTTTAATACGGATCATGCTACTGCTTTTCATCACAACTTCAAGAATTTTCACATTGGTAATAGTTCTAACACCAACTCAAATAGAGGACAAGGTGGTAATCGAGGAAGAGGTAATAACTTTCAACACTTCAATAACCGTGGTCGTGGTAATAATTTTTGGAATTTTTAATATTATGCAAATTATTAATAACCGATATAATAAAATATTCATGTTTTATTCAATTTTAATATAATGATTATGACGTTGACAATTCCGTCAGGGCCCACCTGATTAGTCGATTTTCATTTACTTGGTCAAGTTTTCAAGATGTAATTACAAACATATCCTTATAGCTAGTTCATTTCTCATAACCTAAACTTAGGTCACAGACTCATAACCAGTTTCTCTATATCTAGTTCATGCCGATAGAGAGTTGTGAAGAAGGTTATGGTTCATATGAGATGAAATTAGAGAAGAAGGTGACACAGGAAGAAGAAATGTGAAGCTGCTGCCAGGCTTAAGAAGAAAGATGGGTTCAATTTTTATTGTTGAAAGAATTAGAAGATAGAGGAGCAGAATTGGAAGAACTCAGGTTGAGATTGGTGGTTGATGTTGCTCATTTGTTGAATCTGAGATGGGTTGAGTTGGAAATAGAAAATCAATGAGGAAGAAGTAGAAGTGGCTGAGTTCAAATGGGTTTTGAAGTGAATCTCTTGCCGTGAAGAAAACAAAGAAAGTGAAAAGGAGATGGTTACTTGGTCGAGTTGGCAGTGAAGAACAAGGGACCGAAATGGTGGTATTTGCTGGTGGTTGTGGTCACTGTGAGGAGTATGGGTTAATTGCAATTGGTAAGCTTTGGGTTGTTTTCTTTTTCTTATGGTTTAATTAGTGATTTGGATTCAACATGATTTGGGTTTTTAAACATATTTCATAACTGAAGAAATTGATCAATTAGGTGAGGTTGGTTGGTTGACTTGATCAGAAAGATCTAGAGAAGTTGTTGGATGTGTTAAATTGCAAAAATGGATCAATTAGGCTGTATTTCATTTCCCCTAACTCAATTTCTATTTCTGTGATGATTTGATGTCGCCGGAAACCTAACTGTGGTGATGAAGATGGATCAATTAGGCTGTATTTCATTTCCTCTATGCTTCATATGAATGGTCTGTCTGTTTTCTTCTTATGATGTGATGTTCACTTCATATGAATGGTCTGTCTGTTTTCTTTTAATTTTGTGTTGATTTTTCGACTGATTAATGGAGAAAATGAGATCATGTGATATGAAATCGAATCTGACAGAGAAATGGTTGTTTAGAAGAAAAAAAAGTATATGAGAGTACGATACGAAAGTATTAGATGATGGGTTATGATTGTTTGATTGAGAAATGGCTGTTTAGGGTTCTTACAGTATCAATTTGGGGAAGAACAGTTTCGAGAAGAAGAAGAAGATGAACAAGTTTTATTCCATCAAAAGCTATTTACCGAGTCATGAGTCGACTCATAACTGACTCACTCATTAGCACGGTTTAACCAGGTCCTAGTGACACGATTTAGGGGTTTCAATGTTTTTTCTCAAGCCTGATTTATTGCCACGTATACAGTGACGTCAGTAGTCCGTTTTTTAATAAAACGGACGGAAAAGATCAAAACTGTGTGCATTAAATTAATGTTAAAAAAAACGTGACTATTTTATAAACGAGGGTTTCGCACATGGACATTTTATTAAAAACCCCATAATTTTTCTTCTCCTTTTGGCTCTACAAGCAACTCTGGTTTAGCACCAAATTATGGAACCAATTCTAATTCTAGATCCAACAACTCAAATCGTACTCAATGTCATATTTGTAACAAGTTTGGTCATCTTACAAGTGAATGTTGGCATCGTATCAATTTTTCTTCTCAAGGACGAGATCCTCCTCAGAATCTTTCTGCAATATTGGCTACAACTAATATTCTTGGTCATAACACCTGGCTTGCAGATACCGGAGCAAATGCTCACATTACTCATGATTTGGCTCAAATCTCAAGTGTATCTTCGTATCACGGTCCTGATAATTTAGCAACAACGAATGGAAAAGGTATGTATATTTTCAATTCTGGTTCCTCCATTAAGCATACACCTGATCATATTTTTCAGCTAAAAAAAATGTCATGTTCCTAAGACTAGTCATAATCTTCTGTCTGTTCATCAGTTTCCTACTGATAATGACTGCTCACTTACTTTCTCTTCTGATGGATTTATGGTAAAGGACAACAAAACACAGAAGACTCTTTTCGAAGGGACAATTGATAATGGTTTATATCCAATAAGTTTTCAAGCATCTACTTCATATTCACTTAAAGCTTTCATAAGTGCAAAGACTGGTGTTCAACTTTGGCACAATCGTCTAGGACATCGATCTTTCCAAACCTTACAGAAACTAAAACACAATCTATGTTTTTCAGATTCTTTTATTCATTTTTTCTTTTCAGAATGTAAGCTCGCTAGGAGTACTAAACTGCCATTTAGTCCTTTTATGTCTCAATCTCACAATGTATTCGATCTGTTACACATGGATATTTGGGGTCCAAGTCATGTTCAATCAGTTAGTCGTTTTAGATATTATGCCAACATAGTGGGTGATTGGTCTAAGTATTGTTGGATATTTCCTCTGTGTAAAGTCTGATTTTATGTATCCACCCACTTTGTGGCTTATATTGAGAATAAAATGGGTTGTTCTGTTAAATCTACCGATGGCGGTGGTGAATTTATAAAACTATTCTGCAAGATTTTCTTTTGTCAAAGGTATAGACTATCAATGCAATTTCCCTCACACTCCAGAACAAATGGAGTGCCTCAGGTCAAGCATAGGAATATTGTGGAGGTAGACATGACACTTTTGCTGCAATCAGGATTATCTCATAATCACTGGGTGGATGAATTCAACACAACTATATATCTCTGATTAATCGACTTTCAACAAGGTCTCTTAACTTCTCATCTTTCCTTATGAGGTACTGTTTAACCTTCCTCCTGATTATTCTTATTTGAAATGCTTTGGTTGTGCATGTTACCTTCTACAAAATTAGAACGTAGAAGTAAGTAGTGTGTTTTCGTGGGTTATAGTATGAATTACATAGGCTATAGATGTTTGCATTTACCTACAGGAAGATTTTATAATTCTAGGCATGTTGTGTTTAATGAAACCCTCTATCCTGCACTTTTTGCTCATTTTATATCTTCTCTATCCAGTACACCTACTTCTCCTGATTTTATTTATCTTACATTTCACTCACCAATCTTGCATGTACCTTCCACTTCTGCATCAATCACTAGTCCAGTGCATGTACCAGTTCTTCCAAATTCCGCACCAATCATTACTCAAGTGCATGTCAACCAGAGTTGCTCCACCATCTCCATCATAAACTCATACTTCTTCACTATCATTACCTACTCCCTTCATTTTATCTTTCAATTTCTATTGAATTTCCTTCATTACCTACTCCTATCTCTTTCCCTACGACCTATACTCATCCCATGACTACCAGGAAAAAGAATGGTGTGTTCAGACCTAAGGTACTTCAGGCCACAAAACATCCAATTTATGTTTGTTTCTTGAAAACTGTCTTACCTTCTACTCCTACCTGCTTTACAACTTCCAACAAATATCCAAAATGGAGACTATCCATGGTAAAGGAATATAATGCATCACATGAGGCTGGCACTTGGACTTTGGTGCTTGATGACGGTACTATAAATGTGGTTGGATCCAAATGGGTTTACAAGATAAAACAAGGTTAGATGGGTCTATATAAAGGTTCAAGTCCAGGTTGGTGGTCAAGGGGCTTTATCAGCAGGAAGGTGTCTATTCTCAAGAAACTTTTAGCCATGTAGCCAAACCAACTACAATCCGGCTTGTGTTACCTTTGGTTGTTCAGTTCAATTGGGAAATTCAGCAACTAGACGTGAGTAATGCATTTTCACATCGCCACCTTAAAGAAGAAGTTTACGTGGTGCAACCTCAAGGTTTTGTAGATCCTAAATTTCCAAATCATGTGTGTAGGTTGAACAAGTCTATTTATGTCTTGAAACAAGCCCCTGGAGCATAATATGAAACTCTTGTGGATGCTTTACTTGCCTTAGGTTTCACTATGTCTTTTTCAGATTCTTCTTTTTTGGGACGGCCAGATCGATGAATGTTGTTGACACTCATCTGAGAGTTATCACAGTTGCAGGAAAGCATGAATATATTCCACTTGAATACTACAAGAACTGTAGTTGTATAACTAGAGGAACTAAAGGAGACGCTAGCTAAAACACTTATTGGGTGATCTACAGAGCGCTGGTGATGGTACTATTGGCGAAAGTGAAGAATCTTCATGCTTTCATGGAAAATCTGAAATGATCACGAAAAAATTAGTCGCCGTGTTATAATTTATTAGTTTTTGCCTATCATAAAATTTGTCGTTAGGGAGAAGGAGATTTTTTTTAAAAACTTTTTCATTTTAAGTTTTGGTTGGGAATTGTTTGGTTGCTTAACCTAACTATAATTAATTAATGTTAAAGATATAATTAATATTTTATTTGTTTTTATAAAAAGCCAATCCCTCCTCAAATTTTTTAATTTCCTCCTCAAAATCCCTCCCTATTTATATCAGTTCTTTTCCCTCCTATTAATAGGTCTCTTAAATTTAGATGCCAGCAACATTTTTTTTGTTTTTTTTGTTTTTTTTGTTTTTTTGAAAGAGACATTAATTGCAATGACATTAGAAACTATGAACCTTGTGGTGCTACAACGAGTGGATGGCACTTCAAAACAATTATCCTTTTTTCTGAAACAATAATTCAGATTTCTGGGAGGGTGGGTTTTGAACTAAAGTTATGCGGAGGAGTAGTTGTTGGCATCATAATGATTTTGCTTATAATTGTTTTAATTATTCAGGTTGTCTTTGTGATTAGAGGTTCCAAGAAGCTTCCTTAAGGACCCGTCACTTTTTAATCAATCAATCTTTGGGTGGATTCCTATTTGGTTGTTGTCCGTCTATTGTCATCAAATTCTAGCCGTTCAATTGCCGACCTAAAAGCATCTCTTATTGTATATGGATCTGTATCCTCGTAGAGATAAATAAAAACAAAATCCTATTTGGTTGTATATGGAGTGAATATTTATCCAATTTTAAATTGTCATATTAACTATACCACCACCACCACCATTGGAGAGATTTTTTGTTTATGAGACGGTACCTAAAATTTTAGGTAATATCAATTTCTTTAATACCCAAATGCCGTTGAAGATATTCTTTTTTTTAGTTATGTATTATTTTTATTCCCTTTAACTGACATTTATTTTTCCCAGAAAAAAAATAAATTAAATAAAAATAATATAACCTGAATCAAAGGTACCGTATACACTTACCTCTATTCTTTTGCAAAATTCCAATACATTTCCAAATCAATGATTGTTGTAGCTATGTAGTGTCACTAACAAGACGGTATTCTGTAAAAGTGTGTAAAGGTCAATCGTAAAAAAAACTTAAGGTGTGTGTCACCTTTTCTATATATGGTTACCCTCTTTTGTTTTTGAATGAGTTGCGTCATTCCTCATGAGTGGAATCTGAGCGGTAGAGACGAGCTAAGTGTATTGCTCTAGGATTTTCTTTTCGTCTGAACTTTGCTCATGATAGCATATGAGATTCCTAATGAGCGAGAAGAGCTTTCTGGCGTTCGAGTGTGTACTCTGACGTATTGGCTTATTCATGGACGGACTGAGGATTTTTGCTCGGATAGGGCTAGTATGTCACTAATTAACAAGGCGGTTGAAGGCCTCGACGAATTTTTTAGAACAAGCCGTATAATTAGTGGACCACAGTAATTTTTCAGTATAATATTAGTTAGAAAGAAAACAAAAAACTCATTAAAACAAACGAAATTAATAGCAAAAAAAAAATGATTATAAAAATAAATTTATACTTTAAAAAGAGTAATTAGTGATAAATGTGTTAAGTGGAAGAATTCTAAGCAAAATTTTACTTTTAATTCTTTTATAATCCTACATTGATAAAAACTCACACTAACTAATAGTGGGCTAAAGCCGACATTTACAAATATTTCAGTAGCAAAAACATACCAAGTTCAAAACAGGGACGGATTATAGCCTCAGTTAGCCCCTTACTAGGCCTGTCTCTTGGCTTATTAGTTTAAAAGCAAGCTGGTCACCCCCTATTGTAGGACACTTTTCCCTTATTCACCATCACAGTACATGCTTCCACCAGTGTTTATCTACATATCGTTAGTGACCATCCTAATGAGGCGGTAACCAAATAAATGTTGGAACTTTGAACCCTTTAACCTGAGGAGATGAGTATATATCTTTACTGATTATACTTTTTCAGGTGAGAGATATTGTATGGATAACTTTGTTCTTTTCCATATTGATCTTTTAACTTGTAAGATCCTCTTCCCATTTTTTATGAAATAGTATAAGGTTCTTCCTAGGAAGCTGCTAGCTTTCCTAGTGTGCATTCTGGCTACTAGCCAGTACTTCTCTCAGTACCAGGTCTCCAGGTTGGAACTCCCCCAGTCTGATGGTTTTTTGATATTTTCCCAACTTTGGCTGGTAATTTTCGAGTTTTGCGGGCAGTACTACTGTGAGAGAATAAAATCCAAGCAATGTGTGTCCAAAAACTATTGGAGAAGGAGCGAGTTACAATGAGACGAGAAACACTGAAAAATAGCCTTTTAAAGCATTAAATTGACAGCTGCAAAGTTGATAAGATTTGAACCTGACAACATTAATGCATGATCGACACGTGGGTTGCGGGAAAGTAAGGCACATTGCTCAAAACAGATAGCCTTGCTTCCTGACCGACACCAGGTTGCGGGAAAGTTTGACACAATAAAGAAGTAATGATGAGCGTTGATGCATGAGGGACACGTATCAACTTCACAAGCAGCGGAACAAAAAGGACTAAAGCATGACGATTCACTTTTAAGAGCTACGCGTCAGACATGCTATGATTCAAATAAGACCGCAATATTCATCCCAATCCAAAAACAATAACTTAAATACAAGACCGCAAAAGAGCTGCGGGATAACCATTGAGAAATTATCAAAAACAAGCAGTAAGCATGCTAAGACTTGCGGGAATCATGATCAAGTCTTGCGGAAATTACAAATAAGCTTTGTGGGATTGTATTTCGCACCCGGAATGGATAAGAATAAATAGGTGAAAAGGTAGATTGGTAGGACCCATCAAATTGGCTATAAATACCAAGCTCATAAACAGGAAAAGGGACTGGAAATTCTGAAGAAAAATTGGACTGAAGGCATCGAATCATAGGAAAGAGTTTAGGTATGAGACTTTGTGTAAACTTAGTTTGATTGATACTTGATTAATATGATCATGATTCATAGTATGCTTTTCTTCTGTAATGTTTAAGGATGAGTAATAAAAATACAAATCTTTTACCCGTGGATGTAGACAATTAGTTTGTTGAACCACGTTAGATATTTGAGTTAATTATTTTCTAGTTTTGATTGATTTCTGACTTTTAAAAAGTTAATATAGGATGATTTTATGATATGGAATCAAATTGTTGTATGATTCAGATTATATTTGTTGTGATCCAAAGATGCCATATTTTTGGTAATCGCAATTTGGCGCTAGAAACAAGGAGGTAGTAAAGAATTTATTCTACCTGTCAAAATTTTCTTCTTGAAAATCTTGAATCATGTTAGGTTGGAAAATTCTTTTCTTTAAAATACCATGATTGAGAGTCATATTGAAAGCATTTTACATATGGTTTTATTCTAAGTTAATCAGTTGAGGTATTTATAAACTTTATATTTGTGTTCGTACATATTATTTTATTATTTTATACCTCTCATATATGATAAGTTACCTACTATATTCTTTAAGTTGTTGATTTAAAAATTTAGTTCATAAATTTTCGCCAAACAATTATGTATGCCTATCAATTTTTTAGTTTTTATGTTTAGCAGAATTGAATTTTTGAACTTGATATTAACTCGTTTGCACATGAACTTTTAAAACCTGTTGTAAGTTTAATATTTTATTTCTATTAGATTGCATTATATATTTATTACGGATAATAAAACCATTTATAAAACATAACTTATTATCTGAACTCTTCTAGAATATTGGCAAAGAAATTCCTACAGCAACATAAGACTGAGCAAAGAAGAAATCACAACATCTCAAAAGGGATCACAGAAATGGAAACAGTAACACATAGAACCATGCAAGATCAAGATGTCAATACAGGAAATCAGGGGAGTCAGACAATACAGGTTCCTCAAGAAAGGGAAATGATAGGAGAATCACAAGGGAAACAACCCATGACTGATCAAGTAAACAACTCTGAAAATAAAAAAAACTAGTAATTCATCTGAATAAACTTCTCAAAATAACATTGACCACATTCAACAATTAATGGAAGTAATGGAGGAGATGCGTAAGGTACAACAGACTTGTGCGGAACGAATTGCACTTTTGACCCAAGAAAACCAAATGCTCAAAGAAAAAGCCCAGCATGGTGCAGAACCATCTACAACTAGAATACAGGGGCAATAAGTAAGCTCCAACAGACCCGCAAGAAGAAAAGCAAAAGTTAATAAAGATCAGAGAGTGATGCTTGTGGAACCCGCACGTCAGCGGAATGAACCAGACAGATTGAATTTTGATGATTCAGAAATGCAAAATAATAGATGGCGAAAATATTGTGAGGACATGGAGCAAATGCGAGAAGAAATTAAAATTTTGAAGAATAAAAAGAGTGGGCGATTAGAAGAAGTGTTAAAAGAAGATAGAAGAACGCCGTTGGCGCCACACCTAGCGTATGCACCAATACCGCATAATTGTAGTATTCCCATCTTTGAATGCTACGATGAGACTAAAGATCCACCAACTCACTTGAAGTATTACAATCGCATCATGACCAGGTGGGAACAAGATGATGTTGTTATGTGCAGGTATTTTCCCTCAAGCTTGAAAGGGATAGCTCTAGCATGGTATGATAACGTTTCAGAAGGGTCGGTGCATTCTTACACCCAATTGACCCACAAGTTCCTAGAAACATATATGTACAATAAGCCCGCAGAGGAAAGCATGGACAAATTATATTCCCTTGCATCTTGGACAAAGGAGTCTATCCGGGATTATACGGATCGATGGCAGACGATCTGTCAATCAGTAGGGGATATAATTCCATAAGTTGCTATCAACTGTTATAAATAGGGGATAGCCAACCGAGAAAGCCAACTTTTTATTGATATTCATGATAAAAACCCAAAAAACAAAGGAGACCTCAGAAATATTATTGAAAAATATGCAAGATTGCAGGACATACAAAAGCAGCATCCCAGAATAATGTCACAGCATCAGAGGAATGCCCACAAGGCAAATTTTGTAGAACCGTCAACCAGTTCCAAAAAGAGGGGTGCGGGAGAAACTCCTGACGTTGAATCAAAGCGAGCAAAGTCTGAAGATAGAAGAAAATTTATACGCCAATTTGAGGAGAAAATTTTCACTAAACTCAACACTTCTTACTCAGAAATCCTAAATGCAATAAAGAACAGACAAGATTTTCAGTGGCCATGGAAAAAAGAAAAGCAAACTCAACACACGCAGAATTCGAAGGAATATTGTGAATATCATTGCTATCGGGGCCATTCCACAAGTCGATGCAGGAATTTAAAGATGCAAGTGCAAAAGTTGATCGATGCAGGGGAACTAAAAGAATTTATTTATTTACCTGATCCTCCACCAAGACTCAATAAGGGGAAAACAGTCAATATTCCGCAAATGATCAAACTATTAACATGATTTCCTATTTTGAATCGGGTCAATCATCCATGAGTGCAGTTATTGATAAAAAACTGCACAAAAGGGTTCGCAGTCACGAAGTCTTCAAGGTTGCGGGTAGAGTTGTTGAAGCATGGGAAGAATGGATGGCATCCCCGCTCACTTTTTCTGCGAACGAAGTTGACCAGGAGATTGAAATGCACAATGATCCACTAGTGCTTACACTGCCTGTATCGGGTTGGAATGTAAAGAATATTCTTATGGATGGGGGCAACTCTCTTAATGTACTGTTTTATGATACTTTCCAGAAGATGGGATTAAAGATGATCAGCTTACGCCTTCTTGCTACACAATCTATGGGTTTAATGGACTAGCTTCAAAACCAAAAAGGGAAATCTTGCTTGATGTTGCGGCTGGACCAATAAGTATTCTGAAAAAAATCAGCGTAGTGGAGGCTCCATCTCCATATAACGCCACATTGGTAGACATTGGGTCCATCAATTGAAAGGGGTAACTTCAACATACCGCCAATACTTGCGGTTCCCGTCACCGCAAGTGGAAATGGAGATAAAAGAAGACAAGAGTGAAGAAAAATCATGTATTCTTGCAGAAATCTGCATGAATGAAGAGCGACAACAACAACAACGAAACAGGAAAAAAAAACGAAAGATGAAGGTTAAAGAAGAAGCCCTAAGCTAATATATGATAAAGACCGCGGGAAGTAAGGTAGAAAGTGAATCAAATGAAGGTATTTCAATAAAAGAAAACATGCCAAAAATTGATGAAGGCAGTCTTCCAACATAGCAGTTAAAGGGGGCTCCCACATTATTAGGAGCTCCCAAATCCACTTTTACATCCATTGAAGAAACCAAAATTATCAACATAGGAACAGAGGAGCTCCCCAGAATGATTAAGATTGGAACATTGATGGAAACAGAAAGGGAGCGTAATTTGGTCACTCTACTTAAAGACTATGTGGACATTTTTACATGGAAGATGGAAGACATGCCAGGTATCGATCCAAGTATTGTTCAACACGAGTTGCGCATACACCCAGGAACAACACCTTTTCGACAACGCATACGCAAGGTAGCACCTGAATATCATTTTTCAGTTGAAAAGGAGTTAAAAAAGCTCATGGATGCAGGATTTATTCGAGAAGTGCAATATCCAACCTGGATTTCAAACTTGGTAATTGTACCCAAGAAGAATGGCAAAGTAAGAATTTGCATAGACTTCACCAACTTAAACAAGGCATGCCCAAAAGATAGTTATCCGCTTCCCAGCATTGATCAGTTGGTGGACTCTGTCGAAGGACATGAGGCTTTATCCTTTATGGATGGGCATTCAGGGTACAATCAGATTGCTCTAGTTGAAGAAGATCAAGAACACACTGCGTTTTTCACTCCACACGGTTTATACTGTTATACCAGAATGCCATTTGGGCTAAGAAATGTAGGAGAAACTTATCAGCGGCTCGTAGACGCAATTTTTAAACCATGGATAGGACGCACACTAGAATTTTATGTAGATGACATGCTGGTAAAAAGTAAATTTTTAAAGGATCATTTACAAGATTTGAAAGAGATATTTGAAGCCTTGCGGAAATTCAGAATGAAAGTTAATCCTGATAAATGCATTTTTGGGGTTACATCAGGAAAGTTTTTGGGGTACTTGGTTACCAAAAGAGGGATTGAAGTTGATCCGGAAAAAATTCAGGCAATTGTTGATATGCCGTCTCCAAGAAATGTTAAAGAAGTACAAAAATTGAATGGTTGTTTGGCCGCACTCGGCAGATTCATTGCTAGATCATCGGAAAAATGCAAGCCCTTTTTTGACACTTTAAAAAAGAAAAATAAATTCGTATGAAACGAGAACTGTGAGAAATCCTTCCTAAGTATTAAAGCTTATCTCGCCACATTTCCCGCTCTACAAAAGCCAGAACCTGAAAAAGTGCTCGCCTTGTACATAGCTGCAACCGAAGATGCTGTAAGTGCAGTATTGGTACGAACAAATGACAAGGTAGAAAAAATAATTATTACATAAGTAAAACTCTTAACCTTGCAGAAAGAAACTACACCAAAATTGAACAATTAATTTTAGCCCTAGTTTTTGCTACTCAGAAATTCCGTACGTATTTTCTGACACATTATGTGCGGGTGCCAAGCAAAGCTCCGTTAGAATCTGTGCTGAAGAATGTTGGAAAAGTGGGAAGAATAGCAAAATGGAATGCATAACTGGAATAGTTCCACATCTTATTTGAAATAAAAACTGCACAAAAGTCCGCAAGTCATAACAGATTTCCTTGCGGACTTACCAATAGATGATGATTTTGAAATCCAAGGGCTGCCTGGAATAGAAGACGATGATTCACAAGATATTTTAAGCTCTGTAAATTCCCGCAGATGGGAAATATTTATCGATGGAGCGTGAAATAAAGAAGGTGTAGGAATTAGAATTGTTATTACAACTCCTACGGGAGATCGAATGGTACATGCATTTCGTATTGAGTTTGGTGAACATACAAATAATATAGTGGAATATGAGGCTGTGGTTCATGCTCTTCGACTTATCATTGAATTAGGAATTTGTGATGTGCGGCTTACAAGTGATTCACAATTGATAATTCGGAAAGTTGAGTTGAAATATCAAACGCTTGATGAAGATCTGATAGAATATAAAAATCTTGTGCAAAAATTGGCGCTTCAAATCCCAAATATAACCTTTCGACATTTATCCAAAGATAAGAATCGCCATGCTGATGAACTAGCATTTATTTCTTCAATGATAAAGGATCAAAACACTACAGTAGTCAAAATTGGGCGCATTTATGAGCCGTCAATTAAGTTGTGGGAAGTTGAAAACATGGAAGAAGAAGTTGATGAACATATTGAAGATGCAGCTGACAAAGATGATACAAATTTTCCACAAAAATCAGAAAATGAATTACCCAGAGAAGATTGGAGGGTTTCAATACACCAATACTTGCAGGATGGGATTTTGCCCGCAAACACTAAAGAGGCAAGAAATGTGCAATCGAAATCTTTGAATTATCAGTTGCGGGATAAAATTCTATACCGCAAATCTTTCTTGGGACCTTTGCTTCGATGTTTATCATAAGAAGAAGGGCAACAAATTTTCAAAGATATACATTATGGAGATGCGGGAAATCATAGTGGAAGACGATCACTTGCATTAAAAGCAAAAACGCAAGGATATTACTGGCCATTTATGCATAAAGATGCGGAAATATGGTAAAAAGATGAGAAGAATGTCACTGTTATACAAAAAGAATAAAACCACCCGAAACAGAACTTTATTCCATACTCAGTCCCTGGCCATTTGCAAAATGGGGGATAGACATTGTTGGGCCATTAGTGGAAGGCACTCAAAAAATAAAATATTTATTTGTAGCTACAGATTATTTCACTAAATGGGTTGAGGCCAAAACTCTTCCACATATCAGAGATACAGATGTTTTCAAATTTTTGTTTGAGAATATAATATGTAGGTTTGGGATTCCGGTAGCCATAGTTTCGGATAATGGACAACAATTACAAGGGAAAAATACTGACATGCTTTTCGAAGTATTTAATATTCAAAAGAATAAGTCTACTCCACTCTATCCACAAAGCAATGGGCAAGCTGAAGCAACAAATAAAACAATTGCCATGAATTTAAAGAAAACTCTAGATGGCCATCATAAACGACGGTGTGAACAGCTTCATAATACATTATGGGCATATCGCACAACAAGAAGGGAGTCCACTGGAGAGTCACCATTTCTTCTCACATACGGAGCAAAAGCAGTTATTCCAACGTAAGTTATTTTACCCACAACAAGAACAGAAGCATGGGAGAAGAACTTGAATTCAGATTTAATGCTTGAAAAGTTGGATGACTTAGAAGAAATAAGAGAGGTTACACTTCAAAGAATAGAAAATTATCAAAGAAGATTGGCGAAATAATATAATAAAAAAGTGAAATTGTGGAACTTTGTGAAAGGATAATATGTTCTACGGAAAATCCCAGAAGACTAAAGGGATAAAAGAGCAGGAAAGTTTGTACCTACATGGGGAGGAACTTATATTATACAAGATATTGCGGGACAAGGATCATACCATCTGCGGAATATGGATGGGAAAATTCTACAACATCCTTGGAACACACAATATCTCAAACCATATTATCCATGACCAGCAATGCAATTCTACAATAGTTTGCGTTCCTGAAGGTAAAGCAGATTAAATGCAATCTCTTAAGAAAGTCCAAATGAATATCTATGAATGTTGGATTTTTCGCTATAGAGATGCCTAACATGACATTAATTATTGTATCAGGTACTCTCCACTTCAAGAAGTGCTGACAACTAGCAATGCAATTATACAACAATTCGGCTTCATACTAGGTAAAGCAACAGAATGTAATCTCTCTAGAAAGTCCATGTAAATGTTTATGAGTGTATGACTATTGGGTCTTTCGCTACAGAGATTCCTAACATGACATTAATTTTTGTATCACTCTCCATTTCAGGAGACACACTAGGGACCGCATCCTAATTTCCTCCTGGCCAGAGAGAAGTTAGATATGCGCTTCAACCCTCAATGTAACTCAAGGTACAAAATTTCCTTGCGGTTAATAAATTTACACTCATATAAGGAACTAACAATTAATATATATATTCTTGAATTGTTTTGCAGGAATAAATATACAAAACAAATAAAAGTGCAAATACAATTTTGAAGTAAAGAAAAATAAACAACGTAAAAGAAAGCTAAGGAGCGGGAACATCAGCTTCAAAAGGAGGATTATTCGGGACATCTTTGCGCTTGTAAATTTTAGGAAATACATCATCTTGTACTCGGTCAAGAGTATTGCTGACTGCTTTTGCAATTAAAACTCGAGTTTTGGCTCTTAACCATGAAATATAAGCTTTTCTCTTTTCAATTTCCATTTTGCACTGATTTACTTCGGTTTCGTAATTTTGGACTTTTGTCTTCCAAAATTTTATCTTCCCTCTCTCAGTAGATAAGTCCCGGACAAGGCTTTCATTCTTCGCAGCTTCATGTTTTAAGTTATCTTCAACACCTTTAACTTTAGAAGATAAAAGCTCAAGTTGAGCGAGCGCTTCACTGGCCTTGGTAGAGGAAAGCTCTAGCTGAGTTTGTATTTCATTAACTTTGATAGAAGCTAGCTTCAACTTCTTATTGAGTTCTTCTATCCTAGTATTTGCCGCACCAAGCTCTCCCTCAGCCTTAGCAGCTCTTGCAGCTGCATCCTTAAGCGTTTCTTCAAAACCTGAAATAAAAGTAACGGGTTAATCAATGCGGGAATAATATTAAATTTTAAGCATGCGGTAAAATAGGATACCTCTTGCGAGGGATTCGAACTCTACTAATTCACGACCCATTGCATCTTTGGTAATATCAAGAAAATCATATTCTCCCGGAAGCTTGCTATAATTGGCCTTGAGTTGTTCAAGATGCTGTTGACACTGATTTAACTCTACTTCGTTATCCCGCAGATGATTCAATTTAGATGTACACCTTGCCACTTCTTTGTGCAGGCGGAAAATATCGCTCTCACGATGAAGAATAGAATCAGATAAATTACGGATCATAGCTTGAGCATCCGCAAGGGCTTTTCCTTTAGCATTAGCCTCTGAAACTGAGTTGTCTCTATCCTCAATGAGATGCGTTATGTACGAAGAAAGTTGTGAATGATGATGCAATCTGGAATGGGAAAATCCCGCAAGAATATTTTTGCGTTTCACACAGAGCCTGCGGTTTTCTTTTTCCAATTTATCAGATATTGCCCGTGCTTCAGAAACGCAAACTTTAGTCCATAAAGTAGCTTCAAACTTAGCTTTCTTGCGAATTTTCTCCCCAAATAGAAGCAGATGCTGGGGTTTTAGTTCATCGTGCTTCCGTTTGACTAAATCATGACTATCAACAAGATCATTAAATTTTGTCTTGATCTCCACATTCTCATTATTAACTCTTATAACATGATCTCTTCAATTGCGTAATTCTACGCTGCATCCTAGATACAAGTTCTGAATCCCGCTGATCCCATGAAGTAATTCAGAAGAGAAGTAAAAAAAATTTAAGAAAAATTGACGAGATAGAAAGAATTAAACCTTGATTTTGAAGGTCAAGCAGTTGTTGATGAAGCATGTCATTCTCCCGCTTCAAGCCTGTAGCCTCATCTTCTACAGACCTAAATTGGGACTCCATCATCGTGGACCGCGCCTTATAGAATTTATAAGCTGTATGCGCAGCGTTTTGACCCCATGCAAGCTGCAAAGTACAGAATTAAATCTATAAATAAAACTAAAAATAGGAAGAAATCAAAGAAGATAAAGACAAATAGGAAGAAATCAAAGAGCTTGTTGCGGGAAAGAGTATACTTCTCCGTCCGCAAGCGAAATTGTTTCCGAAAGATAAGAAGGTTCGTTAATATGGAATGTGGGATCAACAGCTTCACCTTGATATTTCACCCAAGCATCTCTAACCACTTGGTATGGTACAACCTACATGCACTTTTGCAAGCGTGAGACCGAAGCGCTATCTGATTTTAATGGTAAAGAATTGCTTGGAACAGATAAAAGATTCTTTGACATGAACCATTGGAAGACTTCTTCTTCTTTTTCCAAGAGGTTTGAAGCGTCTGCAATTCCCTTCCATTTACTCGCTTGCGGGAACTCCATGTTTGGATGTACTGCGTCATCAGCAGTCACACTCGCAGCATTAACCACAGCAAGTCCAGTTCTGCCATAGTATTTGTGGGCACATTACCCGCTGCATTAGTGTCCGCAGAATCTTCTGCTTCCGCAACATGAGCTTGCGGATCCACTTCTGTTGAAGTAACTTTAGGATCATCTTGAGTGTGACAATCCTCTTGATCAGTTGAATCATCTTCACTTGTGGCAGCTTCAAGTGGCTCATCAACGATCAAATGAGAGAATTGAAGGAAAAAAGAAGGACCGGGAACGACAGTTTGGTGCGAGAAATTGATGGCAACATTTGAAATTTCTTCCGCAGCACCAACTTGATCCGTAGACTCAAAGTTTGTTATTTGAAGAGGTATATTCTGCTCTTCATCTTGTCTTTCTGGAGCGGAGCTTCCTTCACCTCTCAAGATTGGACGACGAAGGGGAGAATCTCTAATTTCTCTCTCTTCCTTGTCCGTGGAAGCATGGGGTGCGCCCTTCACCTTCTTTTGACCATATTAATGAACCATAATAATTTATTAAATAAATTTCATAAGAATTATTAAAGTTCTTCAGGTTAAAACAGTACCTTTTCTGCAGGGGTTACGGCCTTGCGCTTCACTCCCGCATCATCTTTTGCGCTTTTGTCAGCTTGCGGCTCAGTTTCCGGATATAAAAAAGAGAGGAAATATTAACCATCAGAGAGAAACTCTAACCATTAAGCAATATATAAAGTACAGAAAGACAGAAACTTAACGTACCACATTGATAAGTGCAAACTTGAAGTCAGTAAAACTTAGCCGCCAAGGGAAGTAACCATTGAAGCGGGTAAGAATACCGTAGACCACATTATCAGGAACGAACCCATAGACCCATGGACCCTCAATGAATAGATGGGTGCGATACCATTTGTAGTCGTGATCCTCAAGGATTCTTTCCCTTAGAGGAAGTACTGTCCCTAGAATATACTTCATCTTGGCGTTGTCAATTTCCGCTAGCAGGCGGAATCCCTCACCACCTTTGCGGCTCGGGCCAACGCTCCATTTATTGAAATTCTTTGCGGCAATGTTGTCCGTGTAGGTAGCATGAAAGTTTTCCACCGTGTAATATTTACGTTCCGCAAGATTTGGAACGTAACATGTAAAATTGGTTCTTCCATGGCTTCACATGCTACATTCATCTAGTATGCGCCACCAATTCCCATTATATTGAGTGATGGACCGCACTAAGTCTTGATGGGATTGTTTACGGCTGGCAAGAACTTCGAACTGAAAAGGATTCTCGCTCTGATACAAAGGAAGCTGTATACCCGTATCTAATGCTCCCGCAGGGATTAATAACTTGTTGTTACTGTATTCAAAACCTTCCATCATTTTCAGGGTAATTTCATCTTCAACACAATCATAAAAGGAGACCTTGAATAATCGAAGACCATGATTCCTTTTGAAGTCTCAAGGTTCACTGATTTAAAACTACAACTTTCATGAGCCCATTTGTTCTTGGGAGCATGATTGTTGACCGCAAGATGGACACTTACGGGTTTAATAGATCCATAAGGGTGACTCTTCGATATAGGATAACGAGATGACTTCCTGACCAAAGGTTGTTCATCCTGATGAGAAACATCACCAGTAACTTTCGCATTGTCCTTTCCAGCCATGATGAATTTCAATCTACACAGGAGAGCAAGAAAAAATAATTTTATTACGATCAAAAGCAATAACCAAGCAGGAAAGTTGCTAAGCAAAAGAACGACAAGATAATCATCACATCAAAATGCAAATTAACCAATAATTCCCTGATCAGGAGAAAAAAGGGGCCATAATAAAACAACCAATCATCAAAAAGAGATATCATCATCATTATTATCATCATTCATTCCAACAAATAATAAACAGATAAAAACATTATCATCATCATCATCATCATCATCATCATCATCATCATCAATGATTAATCCAAAAAGGTTCAGATACAGAGATTGATAAACAAACAAGTGCAAAAAGAAAAAAGCAAAAGGATTACTTACAATGAAGTGAAAGATAGAAGAAAAATATGTTGGTTGAAAAGAGAAAAAACTTGATCCCGATGCAAGAATCCTTGATCACCAAAGTTAAGGAGAATGAAAAGGTGTTGAAGAATCTCTCAAAAGTTCAAAGGAATAAAAAACACTAAAACTTTAAGAAGAAGAAGACAAGAGGTGTAAAGAATGGAATGAAGGAAATAATTGGTATTAAATAGGAGAAAGCTGAAACGGACGAAACCATCATAAACTGAAAAGGGAGAAAATTTATCAGAGAATTAATTGCCTTGAAACTGCCAACTGACAAGAACGTGGGAAAAGATGTTAATGCTAGCGAGAAAATCGGAAAAAAAGTGAAACTAAGCGTGGGAAGAGAAGTTATTGCAGGTGCAAAAGTAATAATTACAATTTTTCCTTTTATAAATTCTTGCCATATGTCAAAATTTGAAAGAAAAAAGGGGGCAAGTTGTAAGAGAATAAAATCCAAGCAACACGTGTCCAAAAACTATTGAAGAAGGAGCGAGTTACAATGAGACGAAAAACACTGAAACATAGCCTTTTAAAGCGTTAAATTGACAGCTGCAAAGTTGATAATATTTGAACCTGACAACATTAATGCATGATCGACACGTGGGTTGCAGGAAAGTAAGGCACACTGCTCAAAACAGATAGCCTTGCTGCCTGACCGATACATGGGTTGTGGGAAAGTCTGACACAATAAAGAAGTAATGATGAGCAGAACAAAAAGGACTAAAACATGACGATTCACTTTTAAGAGCTACGTGTCAGACATGCTATGATTCAAATAAGACCGCAGCATTCATCCCAATCCAAAAACAATAACTTAAATACAAGAACGCAGAAGAGCTGCGGGATAACCAGTGAAAAATTACCAAAAACAAGCAGTACGCATGCTAAGACTTGCGGGAATCATGATCAAGTCTTGCAGAAATGACAAATAAGCTTTATGGGATTGTATTTGCACCCGGAATGGATAAGAATAAATAGGTGGAAAGGTAGATTGGTGGGACCCATCAAATTGGCTATAAATACCAAGATCATAAACAGGAAAAGGGAATGGAAATTCTGAAGAAAAATTGGACTGAAGGCATTGAATCATAGGCAAGAGTTTAGGTATGAGACTTTGTGTAAACTTAGTTTGATTGATACTTGATTAATGTGATCATGATTCATAGTATGCTTTTCTTCTATAATGCTTAAGGATGAGTAATTAAAATACAAATCTTTTACCCGTGGATGTAGACAATTAGTTTGTTGAACCACGTTAAATGTTTGAGTTAATTATTTTCTAGTTTTGATTGATTTCCGACTTTTAAAAAGTTAATATAGGATGATTTTATGATATGGAATCAAACTGTTGTATGATTCAGATTATATTTGTTGTGATCCAAAGATGCCAGATTTTTAGTAATCACAACTACCTCTATCCCCAAAGCTAGAGAATCGAGATTCCAAGGCCGAGATTCTCTTAGTTGACCTATATGTCGACTATACCTCATGTAAGATATTATCCCAAAGACATTTAGGCTTTAGCGACATATAGCTTTTTCTTGATGGCAGGTCGCAGTGTTTTGTTTGAGATTTCCGCTTGACCATTTCCTTGAGGAAAATATGGGGTGCTAAACCTGTAAAGAAGTTCAATTCAGTTTATCAGATGTGAACTTTTCAGGTTAAAATATAGCTTTTAATCTTTTGAGATTAAAGATTAAGATTATTTTTGATGTTTTTTCATTGCTACAAAATGCTTGAAGCTGGGATGCTCTGAATTGACATCTATTGTCAGCTACCAATGATAAGGGCATTTTTAATCTACAGGCGATTTGTTCTCATAAGAACTTAATCACATCATTAGCTGTGATGCTCACTAGTGCTCTAGCTTCAACCCACTTACAGAAGTACTATGTCGCCACTAGGAGATACTTTCTTCCACTTGGTGCGTGAGCATTTCAGGTGTGTTAAGATAACAACTCATTATAAGTGAGATATTCTACCGTAGTAAATGTCACATGATATCCACTGCCCACTGTATGAATTTCCAGTGACTGAGGATGCTATGTTGTATCTTGGCGAAAGTGTGGATTTTGGAATCATACCTGCGATTTACATATTAGAATGTTAGCACTTTCCTTTTGATAGTTCTATTTTCTGTCAGGCATAACATAAGTTTTAATGGTTCATTTCTAGATTCTCAGATTTTTGGAGTTTGGATCTCTATATGAATGATATCTTTTAGCTCATTGAGCTTCTCATGCATTTGAGATATTAAACCTTTTGCATTATAGTTCTTTATTTTTGCTTAAGTAGCTTAGATTTCATTAGTCTTTGAGTCTTTCAGCTTGCATGCACTTGAGAAGTTTTGATCTCTTTGCAATTAAGTTGTTCAGACATATTTATGCTTGAAGCTTATGAGATGATTATCTTTGTTTATTGAGTAGTTTTAAACACACCGCACAAATGAACCACACAAAAACTGCTTCCTCACATGAATGTGGCTCCGTTTCCTTGGGATTAGCAGGGGGTTATTTTTAGGCCCCACCATCTTAAAAGATGTGAGTGTTGAAACGCAAAACTCAACATATTATTAATGTGATATATATTGATCTATATCTTGTATCAATTCCTACTACAAATTATTTATAGCAAAGTAACTTAACTAGGAAGAAAAACTTTCCAACTAGGAAACCACTTCTAAACTTAAACCTAAACTAGGAAACTCATAATACCAAACTTCTAACACTCCCTCTCAAGCTAAGTAGTGGGATCTCCAATGCTCAACTTGGACAATAATGATTCAAATATCTTGCCTGTAACTACCTTTGTGAGAATGTCTTCCAACTGATCCTCAGATTTCACAAAGGGTAGCTCAATAGTGCCGTCTTCGATCTTCTCTTTTATGAGATGCCGACCCACTTCTACGTGTTTGGTTCTATCATGTTGTACAAGATTTTGTAAAATTCTAATTACCGCCTTATTGTCACACATCAACTGAGTCCGAAGCTTTAGTGGAAAACCAATCTCATTCATCAATTTCTTTAGCCAAAGAATCTTTGTGGTTCATTTTACAATGCCCCGGAACTCCGCTTCTTCACTTGATAGTGCCAATACCTTCTGTTTCTTACTTCTCCAAGTGACCAAGTTCCCTCCAACTAAGGTAAAATACCCTGCAGTGGATCGTCTATCGTTTGGGTTACCAACCCAATCAGCATCAGTAAAGGCCTCAACATCTAGATGTCCATTCTTTCTGAACATGATACCTCTTCCTGGAGTGCCCTTAGGGTATCATACTATCCTCATGGCTGCTTCCATGTGATCTATATGAGGTTTGTGCATGAATTGACTTACTACTCCAACGATGTAAGCAATGTATGGTCTGGTATGGGCTAAGTATATTAGCTTTCCTACCAACCGTTGGTACTTCTCTCGATCTGCTAGCTCATCTCCCTGAATCATCTTGAGTTTGTGGTTTACCATCATCGGAGTATCACTGGGTTTGCAATCCACCATACCAATTTCATCCAACAAGTCTAGTATATACTTCCGTTGGGATATGTAAATTCCTTCTCTTGATCGCAGAACTTCAATCCCTAGGAATATTTTAGTCCACCAAGATCTTTCATCTCAAACTCTGTAAAAAGACTTTTCGAAGTTGTGCAATTTCTTTTTCATCACTTCCTGTTATGATCATGTCATCAACATATTTTATCAGACAAGTAATCATATCTCCTCTCCTCTTAAAGAACAGGGTGTGGTCATCATTGCTCTTCTGTACCCATATCGCTTCATAGCCATTGTAAACCTCCCAAACCATGCACGAGGAGATTGTTTAAGCATATATAAAGCTTTCTTGAGCCTGCATACTTTATTTATTCGGAACTCATCTAAGAACCCGGGTCGTGCTTCCATATATACCTCTTCTTCCAGATATTCATGCAGGAAACGTTCTTGACATCGAACTAATGAAGTGGCCAGTATTTATTAGCTCTTACCGAAAATAGCACCCTGATAGTATCAATTTTTGCAACCATGGAAAAAGTTTCCGAGTAGTCAATGCCATATGTCTGTGTATAACTTTTGGCTACTAATCTTGCTTTGTACCGTTCAATGGTTCCATTAGCCTTATATTTGATGGTAAAGACCCACCTGCAACCGACTGGTATCTTTCCTGCTGGTAGCATATATTTCCCCCATATGCCGTTTTTCCCAATTGCTTTCATTTCTGTATTCATAGCTTCTTGCCATTCAATTTTCTTACTTGCCTCTTGAGCTGTTTTTGGAATGTTTTCTGAAAGGAGAGTAACAGAAAATTCCTTTGCAATATCAACAACTATCCCCCTGGCTACATTTACTGGATACCTTGAAGTACGGGCTCTGGTGAGAATCGATTAGGCGGTACACCTCTATTTCTCTTCGGAGGTAGGGAAAATGCCTCTGGCTTTTCTGGTTCCGGTACTAAGATGTCATCATGATTAGTGGTATTATTCAAATCAAAAGGAAAATCATTAGTGTACGACTCACTTACCTCTTGTCGGGCATCATTCGAAGTAGATTCATTGATTCCGTGTACTGGTCCTTCAACCCCATCTATGTTGGAAGAGGTAGGTTCGGTGGCTCCATCTACCTTCTCTGTTAGAACAGTCTCAGAACAACTTAGATTACTTAACCAACTTAGTGATTCACTGACTCTCTCCCCCTGAAAACTAGGTTGTTGACAGAAGAAATATTCATACTCTAAGAAATCACAATCCATAGTGACATGGACGCCACGAGTGACTGGATTATAACAACGATACCCTTTTTGATGCATGGCATACCCCACAAAGACACATTTCTCTGCGCACGGATCAAGTTTGTTCCTATTTGTTTTTGGAATATGGATGAACACTGAAAAACCAAAAACTAGGGGTGGTAGTTAAAATAGAAGGTATTGTGGCTTGGGTAGCTAGTGTTTGTAAAGGGTTTTTGTGATTAAGAATTTTGGTAGGAAGGCGGTTGATTAGGTATGCTGATGTAGCAAAGCTTCAGGCTAAAAAGATTGAGGAACTTGAGATTCAATCATCATGGCACGAGTCATTTCAAGTAATATCCGATTCTTCCGTTCAGCTACACCATTTTGCTGAGGTGTGTCGGGATACGAGGTTTGGTGGACAAGACCATTTTTCTGGAAAAAAGCTTGCATGGACTGATTTGCAAACTCTCCTCCATTATCGGAGCGAAGAATCTGTATTTTTTTATTAATATGGGTGTGAATCATTTCGTAAAACATGAAGAATTTTTCAGGCACTTCTGATTTATGTTTCATAAAATATAACCAAGTCATGCGAGAGAAATCATCCACAAACAATACGAAGTATCGAAGTCGAGCATTGTTAGAGTCTGGAGCTGGTCCCCATACATCAAAGTGGATTAATGATAAAGCCGAGTCATTTCTAGAGTTACTTGGATAAAGGAAATTCTATGGTTTTTAGCACGAATGCAAGTTTCACATTTTATGTGTGTGGATTTATTTGAGAAAAGACTAGGAAATAAAAACTTGAGATACCCAAAGGATGGATGACCAAGACGTCGGTGCCAAAACCAAAGTTGTCTGTTAGCTGTTCCGTGAGCAAGCATGGCACGTCCCTCGTGAAACACCTCATCAACATAGTAAAGGCCTCCTCGCTCAGTACCACGCCCAATGATCTTCTTCGTAAGAAAGTCCTACAAAAGGCAAAATTTTGGATATATCAGCACCACACAGTTAAGTTCCTTTGTCACATGAATAAGTGACACCAACTTTGAATATAATGTAGGGACATATAGAAAATTATGTAACTTCATCTTTTCACAAAATACAACAGAACCCCCTCCTTTCACTTCAACAAGTTCTCCACTAGTAGTCTCAATATGAGACTTTGAGGGTGACGACAGGTTTAAAAAATCATTTGGGTCATAGGTCATAGTATCTATAGCTCCACAATCAAAAATCCAGGCACATGATTTTTCTGGGCGGAAACTAGGTGCAGATTGGGTTTGGTATGCTTTGAGCTTCGGGTTATAAAAAACTTGAGGAGAACCAATCTGATTCTTAAACTCATCAAAACCAAAACAGTAAGGTTTAAAAAACTTGGGGTTATTAATTGAAGGGATTTGGGTGTCGATCCTTAACCCTTTACCTGTATGGTTTGTTGGTTTATTCCCATAGCCGCGCCTCCATAACCCATTGTACTTCCATGTTGTCCTGATGATCCTGGTTCTATTCTGGCGTCCTGGCTGCTACTATTGCTGTTGGATGCTCCCTTGCCAGTTTTCACACGTTGTCCTGTTTTCTCTTTGTGGTTGTTTTCCCACCAATCTGGGTAGCCCACAATCTTAAAGCATGTTTCTTTAGTGTGTTTCTTCATCCCGCAATGGGTACAAAAGAGCTTCGATATATCTTCTTTGTCTCTATTCCGTTGTGAATCAAAATGAAATTTAGGTTTTCTGGCCACCAGACCTACACCAATCCCCGATGCTGAGTCAACTTCAGAGGATGCAACTTTCAAAATGTGGAGCCTGGATACCTCCCTCCGTACAGTAGCATAAGAAGCTTTGACTGAGGGGAGCAGATCCTGCTTCAGAATGTCCTTCTTAATTGGTTCAAACTTATCATCAATGGCTGTTAATAGTTGGTAAATTCTCTGTTCTTGAATTTTATTATTGTAAATTTGAATATCTTCAGGGTCCTTCATTGGGTTTGGATCCCGTCGATCGATGGTCATCCAGATACTCTGTAGTTTGTTCCAGCAATCTTCTAAGGTATATCCACCATGTCTCAATGAATTGGCCTTCTTGTGAAGGTCAAACACCTGCAGCGAATCGGTTGCGGAACCATATGTAACAGCCAGCCCATCCCAAAGAGCTTTTGCACTCGGATATTGTGATACATTATTCACCATATTTGATTCAATATTCTGAATTAGCCACGTAAATACGCACTGGTCATCTTGTTCCCAACGTGTGTACGCTTGATTTGTTTTTGACGGTGGTGTGGGTTGTCCAGTAATGTGAGAGCTTCTCCCTCTGCCTCCAATAATTTTTTTCATCAAGGTTGCCCATAATGCATGGTTGTCTCCACTGAGTTTGATTCCAAGAGATAGATTCTCAGAATTGATTGTTGCAGGTTGTGCTCCAAGGCTATTTCGCAGGAATGTAGCAATTTACATCGTTATTCATCGGGAATGTTGGTTGGATTTTGATTGGTATTGCTGTCAGAATTTTCACTGATTTATGACATGTTTTGGTTGTGGATTTGACGGTTGGGATAATCGGGCTTACAACAAATAGTTGGGCCAAAGGATAATGGGATGAATTTTTGGTTTTTAGGTTTAGGTGTACTGATTACTGGTCGGTAACAAAGTTTTATTAGGTTTGCTAAGAAAAATAATTCCCAGAATTAGAAAAGTTAGGGTAAACGAGACGTGGATGTGTACTATATGTTTTACAGGAGCAAAACAAACTTAAATAATCACGCAAATAAAGTCACCCGATTGAAAGAAAGCCTTATTTTATTGCCGCACTTTCTCGACTTCGTTGTCGCACCTTTCCAATAGTAGTAGTTGCTGATCGAAAGCTTCGATGTATTCACGTTTTTTTTATGGATAGGATGAAAGATAATGGTGATGGATGATTTTGATGATTTTTGGTGATAGTGGTAGTAGAGGAATTTGGATAGGAAAAAACTTGCTCAGGTGGGTTTTTGTTGTTTCTGGCTAATTTAGGTTGAGGAAGGAGATGAATGAGAGTTCCAAGAATCAGAAACCTGCTCTGATACCATGTTGAAACGCAAAAATCAACATATTATTAATGTGATATGTATTGATCTATATCTTGTATCAATTCCTACTACAAACTATTTATAGCAAAGTAACTTAACTAGGAAGAAAAACTATTTCAACTAGGAAACCACTTCTAAACTATTCCAACTAGGAAACCACTTCTAAACTTAAACCTAAACTAGGAAACTCATAATACCAAACTTCTAACAGTGAAGGGGCGGTTTTTGTGTGGTTCATTTATATGGTCCGTGAAGAATTTTGGTTATTTTTATAATTTTAAAAGAAAATTTTAAAAGGTGTCAGAATTTAGAGTCTAAAGTGAAAGGTGTATATATTGACTTAGGTGCATGATACATCCCAAAATATTTGTATAAAAGTCTGGCAAGGATGCTCCTATTTTTATTATTTATGAATATATATATTTGTATTTTTTGTAATTTCTTTTTAATACCGACTATATCATTAGATCTTTTGAATCTAAGCCCACGTTTCTTTTCCATCTTGCAATGTGAGTATTTCCATGAATTTTTGTTCTCGACTCTTGTCTTAAGAGCCAAAGGCAGGGAAAACAAACACATGCTGTGCTCCAAGTGTTTTTTTTTTCTAATGCATCCAATCTATGATCTTATGGCAATACTAGGGACCCACCAACTCACTTAAAAAAACACAAAATTTCAAAAATAAAATAAAATAAAAAATAATATGGTTATGATGATCCTGAGATATGGTTGTTCAATGATTATCATGTAATTCCTAACATATGAGTTACGCATTCGAATATGAATAGACCATTTTTCGGGCACACCAATTCCTATAGATAAGATCTATGTTTCCATATACCTAGAATGGTTAGTGTCATCCTAAAAAGTTCAAAAGTTTCCAGATTTTGGAGTATCTAATTAGCATCAATTTTCGGAAACTCTACTCTCAAACCTAAATCTAACATTGTCCTCATGTTTCAAACCGTGCAACCTAGAATTGCATGTAATATATATAAATAAGAGATACAAATATAAATCAAAGAAAAGGGTTTGGAATGCTTCACTTGATTTACGCAAGAAAAGAGTGTTCCATGTTAAACAATCAAACGATAGTAATAACAAGGAATACCAAATAAAATAAAATAAAAAAAATTAAGAGTCTAAAGAAATATTAAAAAAAAACAGCAACAATAAAAAATCTACCTGTTGGAATTTACGAAAAATGATCCATATAAACTAACAACCTGAAAATTTACGGATCAACCCAAAATACAGTATTTATAAACAGTTTCACACTTATGTTACAACGTGGAGACAGTAAAACTATCAAAAACAAAGGATTGCCCCAAACCAAGTTTTTACTACAATGCAAGTGCGTAAAGAACAAATATGGATATACTATTGGGATTGGGGAATGATCAATTGGTTCATGCACGGTGTCAGGATCATACAAATCCTACGGGTACTTAGATGCAAAGTAATCCAACAAAATTTTAGAAACACACAATTATAACCCTAAATTATGTAACTTTTGGAAAACTAGGCTTCTAGAAACAACCTATAAGTCGGGTAAAAGGTCTTGTAGATAGATTCATTTATGGAATTATACGAATCATCCACACTATCATCCACAAGGTTATCATGTGTATCACCTATATATTCTATATAGAATTGAGAGTTATTACAAAACTGATCACCATCAGCATATAATATTTGTCATTCAAGAACTCTTAATTTTTGATCCAATCTAGACAATATCTGGTTAAAAACCTCATCATACCTCGTTTTCATGTGATTGTTCACTTACTATATGCGAAAAATCAACCTCATGGTACTGAGTTGATACTCATGTGAATAACCACCCATATCAAAGTGACGTGGATTTGAACTTCCATACATGAGATGATTATAAGCAAAAGCTTCCTTATACCATGGCTCATACATATATTCCCCAATCATTTGCTCAGATGACATCTCATGAGAAGGATTCATCACCCTTATAAAACTACCAGAAAGAAATACTAAAAAAAAGATCTAAAATAAAATAAGAATAAAAATAAAAATACTATAAAAATGTATAAATAATAAAACACAAAATAAGATAAAACCTAAACTACGATTGGAAAATCAAAAATAGTAATTACAATATTCCAAAGCCGCTCCCCGGCAGCGCCACCAAAAATTGACAGGCTTGGAACCTATAGACTCCCTCCGTCCCAGGAAAAAAGTTATTATAAGTTTTTCAGTTTAGCTTATTGTCAGACTAAAATGAAAAAATGATAGTAACTCTTTTCTTAGGACGGAGGGAGTATATAATAACCGCAACCGCACAACGTCTACAATGTAGAAGTGGCAAATACGAGTCGAACCAGCAGGAAGTGGGGAAAATACTGTAATCAATATCTCTAATAATTTAATCAAGGATGATATTTTTGGATATTCAAGAATGCAAATGAAATAAATAATTTAAGCTAAATTAATAAAGTAAATACAATGAGAGATTCGGTAACCAAGGTTTATAGTATCCACCACTATTTCTATTTAATTACTGAAAAGAAACATAATTCCTAAATATTTATTTATTCCCCGTTTTATTGACATCATTTATTAATTGTGTAGAGTCGCAAATATCTCTAGTATACTATAAGCATAGCTCATAAAAACAAAAAAACCCAAGCATATACCATCAAATTGCATTAGTGAGAAATTATACGAAACTAAATATTAGTTCACAAATAGTATTTGGCTAATCTAAGCATACTCATCAAAGAAATTAACCCAAGCATAGAATATCAAACATAAAACAAATATATTTGTGATCCTATCAATTACGCACAAATGTTATTGTATTCTACAACCGGTTAAGCAACAACTCATATTTTCGATTAAGTGATAAATAATAATTAAGAATTAATCTATTCAAATCATAATAGTCTATTGTTATATAATTTAATTCAAATAGTCTAATACTTCAAATGGTTTCAACTATAAAACCTTAGCTACAAAACTTAACAAGACATGACTATGGACTCATAAAAATAAATAATAAAAGTAGAGATTAAACCGATCCCCTATCTCTTCGTTTTTCCCTGTTCTTTAATGTCTCCAGCCTATCCCACATTTCTGTCATTTTTCCCAACTTTATCTCACGTCTAATCATCCACTTCCAATTCCCTAGTCCTTACTCTCAACTGTCATTTTGCCTATCACGCCCCCACCTTCTCTTCTCTGTCTCCCCTTTTCTTTACAGACTCATCCGTTGTTGAACAGGAAGAAGAAAACAGCTTACAGAGAATCAAAAGAATCGATGATTCATTATTTTACTGAAACCTGAATGCCTTAAAAGGAGGCTTACATCTGCAACTAACAGGATAAAAAATAGGAAGACCCAGTACTCCTATAACACTTAACAACTATCCTAAAATAAAGGAATAACATGACACATGCTGAAACAGAAATATAACTATCAAACCAACTGGTGTTGCACGTTTAACACTCTCCCTCAACACCAGCTTCCATACCTTCCATCATACCAAGCTTATGACAGAAGCTTGAAAGCTTGTTACCACTTAAGACTTTTGTGAACAAGTCTACAACTTGATCTTCAGTGTTGACATGATGCAATCCAACATCTTCTTACAGAACTTTCTCCCTAATAAAGTGATGATGCACCTCCACATGTTTAGTTCTTGCATGAAAAACTTGATTTTTTTCCAGTCGTATTGCTGAAAGATTGTCGCAATACAACGAAACATCATATTCAACTGGCTGATGCAAATCTTTTAATAATTGTATGAGCCAAACACACTCCTGAGCTGCCATCGTTGTTGCTTGATACTCGACCTCTTTGGTCGATAAAGAGACTGTCGATTGTCGTTTACTACACCACGAAATTGGCCCGCACCCAAGCATAAAAACATACCCTGTAGTTGATCGTCGGGTATCATGATCACCTTCATAGTCGGCATCGCAGAATCCAGCTAGCTTGCAGATACCATTTTTTCCATAGACAACACCATAGCCAATTGTACCCTTTCCATATCTCAGAATACGACGGACAACTTCCAAATGAGGCTTCTTTGGAGATTGCATATACCGACTCACTATCCCAACTGCATGAGAAATGTCGGGTCTGGTCAAAGTTAAATAAATTAAACTTCCTACCAACTGTCGATACATTCCTGCATCTTCTAAATCTTTTCCTTCATGAGTACATAACTTTACATTCGGCTCCATTAGTGACGAAATCGGCTTGCACATCAGCATTCCAAACTTCCTTAATAGATCCGTGGAGTACTTTTACTGATGAAGAAAAATCCTCTTCTCAGTTTGATCAACTGGCAGACCTGGAAAGTGCTTGAGTTGGACGAGTTCTTTCATCTGAAAACGCACCGACAGGTTCTCTTTTGTTTGGAGAATTTCTTCTTCAACATCTCCTGTGACGATTAAATTATCTACATACACCAAAACCACAGCTAGCTTCCATCCAACAGCTTTAACAAATAGACTAGAGTCTGCAGATGTTACAGAATAACTACTATGCAGGAGGAATTCAACAATCTTACTATACCACGCCCTCGGTGCTTGCTTTAATTCATAGAGAGCTTTTCGATGCCTGCATACATGCTCCGGATAATCTCGACTTTGAAATCCCACTGGTTGATTCATATAAATCTCTCGATCTAGCTCCCCGTGCAAAAATACGTTCTTCACGTCCATTTGCCACAGTTTCCAACCTTTGCTAGCTACAAATGCAAGTAAAACTTGCACAGTTGTAAGCTTTGCCACCGGACTGAACGTTTCGTCGTAATCCAATCCGTATTGCTGCAAAAATCCCTGAGCTACTAGTCGTGCCTTAAATCTCTCAATTGAACCATCTGTTTTCCGCATTAACTTATAAACCCATTTGCAAGAAATAGGCTTCACATCTCTTGGCTTCGGCACTAGCTCCCAAGTATGATTGCGTTTTAGTACATAAATTTCCTTTTCCATGGCCTTAACCCACTCCGGATCGCTAGATGCTTCCTCAAATGTTTCTGGTCCATGTACATCAACATCTTCTATTATTTGCTGCATTGGCATACCTGGGATTTGGCGTTCGAATTCTGTATGATCGCCTGAGTACAACTGGTGGTTCGTTTTCTTCACCTAATTGTTGATACACACCTGTTTTCTTCACCCAACTGAATTCGATAAGATTGTAAATCAACTAAATTCTCTTGTTGTACGGATGTTAAAAAATAGGAAGACCCACTACCCATATAACACTTAACAACTATCCTAAAACAAAGGAATAACATGACACATGCTGAAACAAAAAGATAACTATCAAACCAACTGGTGTTGCACGTTTAACATCCGTCTGACCACCTCTATACCCTTTTCTCTTCCCATATTCTCTCTACCTTATTCTTTTATTTTTATATCTCGTTTTCCTTTCACGTCTCTTGTTCTCGACCCAACACTCTTTCTGCCCCATTTTTATGTGCCAGCCGTCAAAACCCAAAAGAAGTCTCTACCCAGACCTTTTGTTTTTTGCCCCAGCCAATAACGCTCTCCTGCCTTGTTTTTAATTTACATGCTCCTTTTGAACCCTCGACTCGAAAGAAGTCTGAAATTTATTCATTCCACGTACAAAACCCGAAGACCCTTCAACTTCGTTTTCAGTCCTTTTTGTTTTTCGCACACTTACTCTTTTTTTTCCCGTCAGACTCCCATCTCCTTTATAGTTGAACATAGTTGTTTGGTAAGTGCTTCATATATCAAAGAGTGGTGCTAGCAATTTTTCCATTTTTCTGTGTTTTCTCGTACAATCCGGTATTACTTTTTTTACCTATAAAAACTAAAATAATAATAAAATTAGCACAAAAATAACTACTAGAAAATATAAATAATGTGGTATAAATATATAAATTATCTGCATATCATCTTCTTATATATGATGTGACAACATCTATGAAGATGATATTTTTTTCCAACCGATGTTGGGTTTCCTGTTGTTTGGTCTGTCCCAACATCATATCTCTGTGAAATTATAAACTGCAGTTTGTGCGCACCTAATAAAAGAAATCATATCTCAAATACAAATTTGTGTCTCGAATGCTACTACCTAATAAAATAATTTTTTTCAAATGTACAAGGTTAATTCGAGTATCCCTTTAGTTAACGCCAAAATATAATTGATATAAAGCTAACAACTACATTCAAGTGAAGATAAACTCACTGTAGTAGCATAATTTAACATAATATTTTGAATAGACGGAGAATCTAGTATCTCAAGAGTTGGGTAGCTCCGGTACTAAAACTACTATGAACTGCAAGCGAAATAGATGGCTTAAAAGATAGACTACTAAGCGAAAACACAAGTAAACAAACATAAGCTGAAGAACTTTCACTTCACTGATAGAATCTTAAAGTTGGGTTCTTTGGCTTTGAGACCAAGATTACATATTTATATGCTTGAGGAGGTACCTCATAAATGATGTGGTGCTCTTCAAAGAAGTATCAATACTAAATTACGTACATTCTAGAGAATTCTTAGACTTGGACTTTTGACGCTTATATTAATATTATCCTTTTGGGATTGGGAGAATATATATAATATGGTATCCACGATATGTCTACAGAAAGAAAGTATGACATGCCGATAAACTTTCGATTCCAATGGTCCGAGTTTTGACCAATTTGTCAATCTCCAACTTCTGAATATTCCACTCAAGGAACCAGGTTTTCAAAATTGTCCAATCATTTTGTTCTTACCAAGCAAATGTTTATCTAATATACCGACAGTTGGTCGTCCGAATAGCTTATCCAAAAATTGGTCTGACATTTATTAGATTTAGGTTATCCCCTACATACCTGTAAGTTAGTAGCCATCACTCATTCCCATAATAACCAGATAATTAAGGAGGTTTTGTACTTATCCTAATAGGGATCCTTTGATTGGTACAAATAGACCTGATAGTTAGGCAGATTGCATCTACATATTACCGACAATATAGACTGTCTCGATAAGGTTGCAATCATCTGTGAAATAGATGGTATGAACTGTCATAAAACAATTAACAATTTTTCATACGATATAAATAAACTTGTGTTGTTGTGATGGACTAAAAAACGACTTCCTAGGTACCCTAAAAGGATCAAGCACAACCGTATTTATTAATTTCTTTTTTATATATTATAAACTTACCACACTGGTAGAAACCATCTATTTTTTAGATGATATAAACTACCTCGTCTGCTCAACAACCATCTCGTATACAAGAAACCAAAGATTTATCTTACCATTATATAGGTAAGATATAGGGATATAATCAAAACAGTTTCATCAATAACCAAATAAAAAATATAGTTTCGTGGTGAACTCATTATCTCAAGGATGTATAACAGTTTTAATTTCAGTTCTCAAGAAAACATCATAAGGTATGCAAACTTTTTACGAAACATATTCGAATTAAAACTAAAACTACAAATAAACAAATTGAAAGTACAAATTCTTAAACTGATAATAATAAAGGTGTCTATTCATATTGGTTCTTCTAATCCGATTTTAAATTATTTGATCCTTTTATAGTTGAATACAGTATTTTTGTTGGTCATCACACTGAGATACATCCATCATCATTATGCGAAATTCTTCTTAATCTTATTTCTTTATATCAAATCTTGTTTTTCTTGCCCGTTTTAAATATTTATCTTTGTCTCTTCCCGCAATCTCATATTGTCTTATTGCAATCTTCATTTGTGATTGTTCTTTGAAATAAGCATCAAAATTTTGTTGTTCTTTAAGCATTTCTCCCAACATTTCATCTTGGGCATTCATTTTTGCTTTGCTTGCTTTCTTTAAATGTTTCACTGCCTTTTTGCTCAACGGGCAATCCTATGGAATACTGATGTCGTCTATATTTATGTCAACACCTGTGGACACCCTTGTTGTATTTGCGCATCTGCTGAATTGAGATTCCGATAAGTCCTCTTCTTCTTCTTCTTCAGATCATAAGAATCTCTGCTCGAATCGAACACATAGGTCGTTTATAGGATGAATTTTTGAGCGTGTTTCAATATTTGGTAACTCTTCGTGCTTAAATATTTTCCCGTTATTGTGTTTCTGATCGAGTATTGGCTTCACTTATCTGTTATTGTTTTAAAAACATTTAATGCATTTACATGTAATTAATTTATTAATTATTCAATAAATAACGATTGGTTACCTTCACCGGTAGATCCCATCTACTCTACTCCAATATTCTTTCTCTACCTATCGTAATTTTGCAATGTATAGTTGAGCATCTTTGCATATTACATGGAAACAACTCTTAATTGAGGGTGCACTCCGTTTAGGTGAACTAGGTAGTATAAGTTTGTATCACTGTTTGATCCAATACCATATCATTACTTCCGATTGATTTGTGACGACAACGAGATCTTGAGATACTGATAAATAATCTTCGCACAAAATGACTTCTTGATGCAGCGGATAATAAAGAAAAGAAAGAAAAAAGAGGTTTTGTTCACACTTCAAATATTCCTAGGAATATTGAGTATGAACAACGATAATTATTTAGACTTCGGTTTCCCAACTGTAAACAATAATCGATTAAACTTGAACAAGTTTAAGAAAATAATTCTTATTAATCAAATTCAACTGTATAAAATAATACATAGAGGACTCTTTTATAGACTTGGGGAAAAACCCTAACTTGCTAGCCAAGAAAGGATGAAAAAATCCCTAAATCGACTCAAACCCTAATTTTCGTTTTTGGAGCTCCTTATTTAGATAACTCCTACTAAATAAACCCTAGACTTATCAAAAACCTAAAAACTTGTTTCCCAAGGTATCTACTACCTTTAGGCAACTTTCCTAACTTATTAAATCTCTTAAAATAAACTTCTAAAATTACCCTAAATAATAAATCCGAAAATTAATTATTTTTCTACTAAAAATAACATTAATAAAATATAAATAATAATAATAAAATAATATATTTATTTTTCATAAATCTCCCTCCATCACTTCTTCAATTATTAAAAAATTAGGACCACATTGATTAGTTGCCGTGAGATTTTTTGGTTAAAATTTTTAGGTGTAAAATAGTTGTTTCGGTAGAAAAGTTAAGAACAAACCAAATTATTTATAACTTGTATTAAGATAGAGTCGTTGGAATAAAATCGAACGGTCAAGAAAGACTATTCATTGAATTTTTTAAAAACTCTTAAACATATTTTTTTATTTATGTTTGATCCCAAGAACTATGGTGAGGCCTTTTTGTTTGGCTATAGCTTACTATATCCAAGCAAAAGAAGGAGCTTAAAAACACACTATGGTAAAAAGTTATCGCTTGGCTTATTGAGACGGATATTGATTATTCGTCTAAATACTGCCAGATGGATATCAGGTCTCCGTCCAATTTTTTTAAAATTTATTTAGTGTTTTTTTTGTAGATTTAAAACTGATAAAGAGAAATGTTTTAGAGACATAATAGGAAAAAAAAAGAAATTTGAGTAAATACAATAGTTAAAAGAGAAATATATTTGAGAAATGTTAGAAAAATAAATAAATTAGAGTAAATAAAATAGTTAAAAAGAGAAATATTAGGAGTTAATATAGGTAAAAAATCGACTAATTAAGATAGAAAATTGGAGAAATAATAGGAAAACTTTTTTGGAATAAATAAAATAGTTAAAAGAGAAATATTATGAGTTAATATAGGTAAAAAACTGACTAATTAAGATAGACAATTGGAGAAATAATAGGAAAAAACAATTAGAGTAAATAAAACAGTTAAAAGATAAATATTATGAGTTAATATAGGTAAAAAACCGACTAATTAAGATAGAAATTTGGAGAAATAATAGAACTTTTTTTTGGAGTAAATAAAATAATTAAAAGAGAAATATATTGAAGAAAATAATAGAAAACTAATAAAATATTATTTAAAATACAAATAATATGAGTTAATAATAGGTAAAAAACCAAATTAGATTTTATTACAGGACGGATTCTCAAAATACGTTAAAAATGAAACGGATACTAAGTTTCTGTAAAGTACAATTTTATGATGAAAACCAAGTATCCGTCTCTATGGTTTGGCTAGAAAAGGTTTTGGCCATATTATAGCCAAACAAAGACCCACAGCACTTACGTTTGGACTAGATTAAACCATAACCGAACAATATCACTCACCATAATGAAAACCAAATTCGATCGCCCGGTTTGGCTGTCCTATTTAGCTTTCGTAACTTTTCCCTTTTATACAACCTCACGCTAGGCTCCACCTTTTTGTTTGGTCATATTTGGCTTATAACTGACCGTGGATGCTCCAACAGCACCTGGACATGAGGTATCTACAAGTGCTCTGGAAACTCACGTCATTCACTCAATTCTCAAGCTTTGGTCAACTACTAACAACGCAACCACATAGGATGATACTGGTCAAATTTTCAATAATGACCCTTAATTAGTATTCCGTATGAATGTAAGACTCAAAACTTATCCTAAGAAGAGTTTTTATCATAATGAATAAATGTAGCAATAAAAAGGATAAGAAGGCGTGTACTCAATCTCTCTTTTCAATCGTCAAGAAGTTTTGAGAAAGTCCATCTGAAATGAAATTTGTGGCTGTATTTGTTGAGAAATTCCTTATCTTTCTAACCTACACCAACATTGAAAATTTCCTACCAATTTCAATTGACAATCTTGAATAAAATGTAGGGTTTTCACCTAATCATGCATGAAACTTAAGGTTAAAAAAGGAGAGAACTTACAAAACTATATGCTGTTGTCAAGATCGAAATACATTTGAGCTTTTATTACCACAACTTCTGGTTCTTTGGACTTTAATATACAACGATTGTGCACATAATTTGTCAGACCATCGTTACTTAACCCTGATGAAATCTCAACTTGCTCTTCAAGATCATCACTGGCAGGATAATCTAATTTGAGTAGGATAATAACTTAATACTTATTTCAAACAGGTAAAAGAACAATAATAGTCTAAAAATAAGGTGAACATTGCACCTCGGCATGAATATCAATTCAATCATTTTTACGTGAGTACCAATTGAATCGAACTCTAATTGTTAATAAGTACACAATTAAAAATTGTGGGTCTACCAAGTGAAGCTCATTTATGTTCACGAATCCATTCCTCCTTGATGCTCTACACTAGAGATTAACCCAATATCTTGATTACTTCTATACTATGTTAAAAACTTGTTATTAAGGATGAGGAAGCAAGGGCTATGACTAAAGTGGCCTAAAAGTCTAATCTGTTAGAAAGAGATCTCATATATATGCTTATCCTCGAGTCAAAGCCACCACATAAATCACTTCCATGTAACTTTCAAAAGATGTTCAACCAAAAAGGAATACGGGAGTTTGTCAACGATATTATACGGTAAATCAATGAATTTTACATAACGATGTTATCCTGCATCATGTAATATACCGCACCAAGATTTCAATAATGTTTTTCCAAATAAACACAATATCATGCTTGATGCAGGATGGCTAATGCAAAATTTTAGCAAATAAAAGAGATTAACCAAAGGATCTGAGACTCACTCGATCGCTACCTATGCCAACCAAGATAATAGTCATGAAGTTCTACATCCAAGAAGTAACAAGATTAGACCACCCAAATATAAAGGCTTACAACACTTCGACTCGATAAACATAACATCAGCATGAATACAGAGTAGTGTATTTGTCGATTTCAGTTAGAGGTCACAAAGATTTTATTCAGAAAACAGATAACTGGCATTAACATGAACTGCATTAAGATTGAATTACAACATCATCAGAGGTGAAGTTTATCCACAAAGAACACAAAACACAACTTTCAGACATATGAATGAACTAAGAAGCACAATCACAGAGTTTCAATTAATGACAATTTTCTGTACAGACGTGAACATGGGGATGCATACATATATACATACATACATTTCATACATAACCAATGAGGTACACAAACTAGAGATGGTGTAAAGGATTTACCAATTTTCGTTTACGATTTTTGACTTTTCAAGTATGAACTTCCCTTCTTTGTACTTCTGTGATTCTTCATAAGCTCGTTCATACTTCCAACCCAACACCTGACGGCAATCACAGCAGTAGACATCAGCAACTGTATGAAGCCCAGTCATCAAATTCCTATCTTCTTTGGGTCCCACCACTATGTTCATCGCATGAGAGAATAAAAACGCTCGTCCATGTCTCCCCTAAAGATAAAATTCAAAATATAGTTGGACATAGATACAAGGATTTCATAAATAATCTATCTAACTGTTACAGAGTAAAGATGGTCATGAAATATATAGGAAAAAACAAACTGTTATTACCCTTTAAACAAGTTCATGTCCATCAATTTGTAGCAAAAAAATGAAAATGCCCATAAAAGATTAAAGTAATAAACCTAAATCTCCTCTACATAAAAACCTCTTCTCTATTTTATTTTATTTTACAATCCAGCGTCTAACGTTATCATGCAACCTGCTTCTACGGCACTTCATGATTTTGAAACTTTAATACCATTGAAGTATCCATTCTACTAAACAAAGGTTAACTTAGAAAACAGGTTCCCTCATTTGGTATGAAAGAATTTGTTTTCACTGTTGAAGTAAGATTATGACCACTTTTTCAATCAGTAAATCTTGACAATAGTTTCCCTAATAGCAAATCAAACCAGACCAAGTTCTAGTTTTTTTCTTAAAAGATGATTACTTTTTTATTCTATTAAGCCTGCCCATCAAAATTTACAAAGTAAAATTAAATACAATCAAGAATTGAAACAGGAATCCCAACCCATTACCAAATTTATGATAAATCAAGAATATAATATACAGTGCCTAATATAAAAGGTTTACCTGAAAAGCTTTAGAGATTATATCATCATGATAAGCAACATGATTTCTGCAATTACAACAACTATACAACCTCGGTCCAGATAATTCTGCCATCTATCGAGAATCAATCTTAACATTAACTTACTCCTTCCTTTAACTGATCAAAACAAACAAACATCAAGAACACCCTTAGATTCTTAGGAAATTCAAAATTGCCGAATAAACCGTAAGTTTCAGACGAAGCATACCTAGACAAACCCTTTTATCTCTTGCTCTCACAATTGCCTCTATTTACAAGCTGAAAACCCACTAAAACCCTTGAACATTTCTTCAAGAGAATTTCTGTTAACAAAAATGGAAAATTAACAACACAGTTCAATAAGTAGAATAAGATTGAGTAAAGATCCTAAATTAGATAATAAAAAAAAAAAATACAAATACAAAGTTGGAATTGACAAAGATAGGTTTTAATGAATACAAGAGTAAACAACACAACGAATTTTATAAATAAATTGCTTCAAAAAAAGAATATTATAAACAAATTAAACTTTTAAGATAAGATTTCGGATAAAGAATCAATCCGATAAACTAAAGCAAAAATGAATTAGGATCTAAAATCAAATGAAAACCAAGTTCATTAAAAACATACCATATTTATCATTGTTAGAAGTTCAAGAGAGATGCAAAGAGAAGGGCTTATTCCGACCAGCCTCAACAATGAGTGACAACTATGTGCTAAGTCAGTCAGTCAGCTTGGTTATTAACAGAATCAGAATAGCCTCACTTTCAACAAAATTCTACTAAACTAACACAACTTTTTTCTTCCAATAGTTCTTAATTGCTAAAGAACCAATTCTGATCAACTCAACACTATTCTATCTCAACCGTAGGATCAAGCTGGATTTGCTAAAATTAAAGAAAGTTAGGTAAGATGGTTGTTTAAAGTGGGGTTTGGTCCTATTTTAGGTCGTCGAAAACAGTTTGGTTAACCATAAAAATGAGATTGTTTTTTCTTTTTTTGCAAATCGGAGGATATATAAAAGATTAACTCAGGGAGAAACCCTATTTACATATGAAATAAAACCATCTAATACGGAAGAAACAACATTCTTTGTAGCATTAGATTTATCTACCGTTAAAACCGAATTAATATAAGTTGGGAGAAAAATTTCTTAATCAAAAGTACAAACAAAAGTTTTTGTTTTTTTTGCTAAATTATCTGCGGTGCTATTTGTCGATTTTGAAACAAAATTAAAACACAAAAAGTTTTGACAAGATGTACTAATCTTTCTTGCTCCATCCAATAAAGCTTAACTCTGCTAAGATATCAGAGTTTGTACTCCATTTAAATTGTCAAATCAGTATTGACTTATCTTAGTGAATGATGATCAGTGATAGCCCAGGCGTGTCAATCAGTATTGACTTATCTTAGTGAATGATGTTAGTCATTAGCATAGAGTGAGGTAGGTACTGCGCCTCATGACATCAGCGTGAAGTGATGAGTGATCATGAAGGAGTATAAGGAAAATTATATGAGTGTTGAAGTGGTACAACACATGTGGTAGGTCACATGTGATATAACAAGAATGGGTGAACATGGACCAGCACGGGTGCATGCGTTTGGCCAGACACAAAAATTTGGCTAAAAACGTAAAAGTTGTCCAGACACGAAAAGTTGATCAGGCTTATCCCATACGTCAATAATCAACTTTTATATAGTAAGACACATATGGCCAGCTGTGTAAGATAAGTTAACATGTTAAGGTGCTAGTGTCCTATCACATCTAGCAAGTTGTATTTTGTCGTATATTACAAATCATTTTTTACATAAATTATGGCTATGTATGTGAGCCTTTTTGTAACTACACCGCATAACCGTTTTTTTGTCATAGTAATATGGCATATAATAAACAACATAAAAACAGACTATGACCCCGCTTTTTTAACGATTATTGGCCAAAGACCACGTGAATTAACAACACTTGGCTAACGGCTAAGTGATTAACGACACTTCACTGATGGCAATGTAGAATCAGCAACACTTCGTGACAAAAAGTAGGTCTGCTAGCGACACTTCGTGCTATGCAATATGGAATCAGCGACACTTCGTGACATGCAAAGTGGAATCAGCGACACTTTGTGACATGCGACAGTTCACTGACAGCAAAGTACATTCAGTGAAAATTCGTTCACTATATAGTAAATTAGCGACAATTGGGCACATGCATCAAACAGTCGTTTATGGCCAAGAATTTGGGTTTTTGTGTATTTCACCCTTCATTGATATTTTGACATGACGAACTTGAGGAATGCGTGTTTCAAGCTCATCCCATACTAGGGCTTGGTCAATTAGTTATTTAACTTTGTATTTAGTGCGACTTTGACCTGGTATATAAACATAGTTGTGATGCTTAAACCTGATGCATTCATGAGCTACTTGTGACGTGCTTTTGTACAATCTTATATAAGTATTATAGGTAATCAATATCACTTAGGAGAGTACGATTATTGATATAAGAGCAATTTCTATGAATTCAATTGTGGAATATAGCATTAGAAAAGACTCAAGTTGTTTTATATTAGTGGGAAATCCATCTAGGAGATCGAGATTTATTTTGTAAAAATTAAAGAATATCTGGGAGTATTGCAACAAGCACAAGTAATATTCTGATAATTTTACATGTACGAAAATACTGAATTATACATTAATAATGCCTACGTATACAGTAATAATGCCTACGTATATATATATTTTGCGTTCATCCAGGTGAAACGCATATACAGTTCTACATATACACAGAGTCATAGGTAGAAGCACCTATTAGCACATATTTTTATTCTTTGGTAGTATAATACATGCACAAGTCTATATTTCTACTACGGGATAGAAATATATATACGGTTTTAGGGCTTTTTTCCTAACGTCAAAAATCCACCATCAGTAATTCTGTTAAATGAACTCGCAAGTTAGCTCATTATAATGGTTGTTCATTTTCGTAATGAAAATTTATTTTGTAGTTAATTTTTAGCTAAACGATAACACAAAAATTTAAAGGAAATTTTATTGATATAAACCCATATTAATACCCCTCATTATAAATATGGTCCTGTTTTTTGTTTAAATTGCAATCGTGACCCGTTTTTAAATTGTGGTTCAGGTTCAGGCTCTATAAAAGGGTCTAGATAAAATATTTTCATGGGCTGGATTTCCTCGTAGGTAGGATCAAAAGAATCAGGTTGTAGAGTCTAGAAAAACTTAACCAAGAACTTAGAAGCACATAATAATAACCTGAATAATTGTGGATCCTCAAAGTCAATCATATTTGACCCACACAGTTGACTACAATGAATATGGTCATTCTTAAACAAATATGTCGATTCTAATTCCCTAAAGTAATTAGGCTTAGTCTTAAAACTTAATAACTGACACATTTGAAATTCGTACGTTCCCACATACGGAAGAAAATATTTTGGTGGGAAAACAAATTCAATATTGGTATTATTTCCTAGGTAAACCACATCGACCAAAGGATGGGTTTCTAAGAACTGAACTTCTTTCTGGACATCAACAAGCTCAGGAGATATAGTTTGAAGATGATCTTGTAAAATGGTAGAGGTGTAAATATCAAGCCCCAAGTGAGGGACCTTTTTAAGAGTCAAAGGTAAAGCACATGGAGAATGATAGTCATCCCTAAACTTAGAGTTTTCAGTGTCTTTAGATAGACTAGTCACAGTTTTCCTAATTTCTAGATCGTCAGATTCTTGAAAAGGGTCAATTGCTTCTTCTAGATTATAATCAGGTGGTGCATCCTCACTCATATTTAAAATCTCTACGGGTCTATCTTTGTTACCCAAGACTATTGTTTCTAAATCGCTGGACTCTAAAATAGTATTCTCATGATAAACCCGTTCCTCTAAACCATTATCGGCTTCAAAACAAGAAAATTCTACATCGTCTAAAACAGTGGTATCTCTAGTCAAATCTTCTTCCTTTTTGAATAGGTTAATAATCATTAAAATTATTTGGATTTGAACCAGAAATAACACTATCATCATGAAGCACAATTGGAGTGACAATTTCCTGATTACTCTGCTTGTATATTTTAAGTTCTTCATCAATACTATCATCATCATCATAATAATATTAAGATGTTTGAACCTCTTCTAAATAAGTAGTATTACCAATTCTATTCTCGTCCTCTTGAATAGGTGAATAATTATCAAGGGTAGCACTATGTTGGCAATTAAGATCATTTTGAGCAATATTATTCTTTGCAAGACTTTCATTCACACTTAATGCAAATCTATTTGTATTCTCAGTCAACTCCTTGAGGGATTCTTCTAGAAAAACAAAAAGATAATAAAGAGTACTAGATCGTAAAATGCTCGTGTGATTCTTCTAGAGAAGGAGTTGGACTACTATTTGTTCCTCTCACACTTAATCCAAACCTATGTGTCATCTCAGATATCTTCTTGAGTGATTCTTCTAGAGGCATAATAGTTTCATGATGAGTACTAGATCACAATTGCTTTAGGGCATCCCTCCAAGACAAAGAACTTGAATTTGCTCATTTTCATGTTCATATGACGAGTGTGTATATGAATAGTAATTGGGATCACCCTGGTATGAGAAATAACCTCCAAAAGGTTGATGGTGGTCCCGACTACTATCCACACCATGTTGATAGTACGAATAATGTCTATTTTGAAATTCAGTCGGATATTCAATGTATTGGTCCTCATAATACCAGTTCGACACTTTCTGACAAAAACTTCCTAATATATTTACAAAAATAAACTCTAAAAATAAATCCTATTGGAAGGGGTTTCTAATCAAACACAAACAATTCCGACTCAACCAAATCAAACCTACTGAATCTAGCAAACAAAAAGCATGATGGCTCCACTTAGATTGTTTCTAGACCAGCTTTTATTCTTTCAAAAGGCAACTAGTTACAGTTTTAACAAATCTCTTAGAACGATCAGAATTAGATTAAGTCGAATAGAAACAGGATAAGCTCTAAGGAGCTTTGATAACCCTGTCTCTTTGGCACTTTTCCCTGGGTTACAAGACGGTTCTAATCAACTTAAATAATCTTCTTGAACCTTGAGTTAGGCTAATAAAGTAACCAATACAGTCATTTTGAATGATTTTCCTATAACCTCCTTACCCTATCGGTCTCTTTCTAGTCAAATTTTAAGCTTAGGTTCGCGTTTGGTAACATGTTCCTAAAGCGGGAAAGAAGGAAACAGTGATGAAATCCGAGTCCTTATCTTGTATGGCCAGTTCTTTCCCTTTACTAGAAAAGTAAATCCGTATTCAGTTCCTCAACATATATGTACGAAGGAATACAGTAAACCCACTTGCAGGGGATTCGTGGGTTGATCGAGTCTTACCTCCCGTACCAGACGGGGGATAAATGGTTGTAGTCGACTCGGGCCACCGATTCCTGTGTCAGTGTACGAACCCGAGGGGCCGAGACAATATAGTAATTGTCATCCTTCCCTGTTGCAGTTTATATTTAAATTACCCTTCCATAGGGTTTAATAATAATAATAATGTCCAAAGTCTCAAAATAAAGTCCAAAAGTGCCTAAAAATAAAAGAAAAATTACACAAATAATAAATTTCCTAATTCAATTTTCTAAAAAGAGAAACAAATAAAATCTAACGAATAAAAATAAAATCTAAGAAATAAAATTCTTTTTCTTCTTTTTCGTTCTTTTAACTTTTACTTTAACTCCAAGTCTTTAATCACCAAGGTTTTTGGCTCAATTTCCTTTTAATCCAAAATCCAAAACCTATAGAAAAAAGATATATATCCAAAGAAACGTAAAATAGAACAAAGTAAAAATAATACTAAAAAATTAAAAATAATAACAAAAAATAAATCTAAAACTCTAAACCTAAAGACAAGTATCCGGCGGCGGTGCCAAAAATTTGATTTTTAAACCTAATTTTTAATACTTAAAATAAAGAAGATTAAAGTAAAATTGATTTCAAATTATGGAAAGAACCGAGACTAAGGATTCCACCATTATCCAATTTTTCAAGTGATTTACCATTAATAATTATCTTGCAATTCATATATTCAATTTATTCAAAATATTACAAAAGTTAGATTTTAAAAATATTAGTTGTAAATCAAAAGTATGAGACATCAAAAGCTTTAGAATCAGCATGACCAATCAAAAGAAAACACAACTAATTGATAAAAATTATTTTTTCCAAATTTAATTCAAAGCAAATAATTATAAAAGAGTTGTAAAAAATTATAAAAAAAGAATTACCACTTTATTATTGGGAAAATAGCTTCCTCCGTCGCCCGAACAATGGGATCTAGCTCCTCATGTCAAACACCCTATCAAAAGATTGGTACATGGCTCAAAAGTGCTTAAGAAGAAGAAAAGAAGCTAAAAATATTAAAACAGGAAATCTGCAACGTTTTCTGGGCGTTACAGATTAACTGTTGCAATGAAGCTAAAGATAAACATTTCGAGGCTGAAGATAGACGTTGCTAATGGGTTAAAGAAACCGATGTAGCTGAAGATAAACGTTGCAAACATGAAGATAAACGTTGTTGATGGGTTGAAGAAACCGTTGTTTTTTCTCTGTTTTTCCCGTCTTCTTCAGCAGCAGCAACACAAAATTTTCATTAATTGATTTTCTTCGCTTTATTTATCTTCATGAGCTTGACCCAACCTTCCTAACCTCTTTTGTGACTTGATACAACCCTTTTCTGCACCACAGGAGCAAGGAAACTCCAAGAGAATTCCTCCTTCTTGTTTTTCGGCCAAAGTTATCTCTCTCCCTGATGGCTTTATTTCTCCATTATGTTTGCTTATATAGGTGTAGGAAACCCTAACTAGTCTTCCCAAGTCGATAAGGACTCAAAAGACAATCCAAATCAAACTCTGAATCGTGTTTATCCAAAATCAGGGTGAAAACTTTTTTCGGCTGCAATTGAAATTTCAGCCTGTTTTCTCGGCCTGTTACACTCAGAATTGACGTGTCTTGGTCCCTAGTTGTTTCTGTTTCAATTTGACAAGCTTTGAACCTCCTTAAATCCCAAAATATCAAGTTTGAAAACCTCAGTATTCACGCGTCAAATATATCTTCTCCCGCCATTTTTCGTAGCTTTGAAACAAAGAAGGGGGTACCCCCAATCCAAAAGTGGGGGTGCCTTTAACAACTTTTCTTGTGTGCCTTTAGTAATTTTTCTCGGGGGTGCTTTTATCACTTTTTGAGTCGATTTTTCCATAAATTTTTATTTCCCAAAAATACCATGTTAATTAGTTCAAGACTACCTGCAAACTTGTGGGGGGAGGTCATCCTCTCAGCTTGCTATGTATTGAACAGAGTACCCTTTAAAGGATCATATAAAACTCCATATGAGTTATGAAAATGTAGACAACCTTCTTATGCATACTTTAAAGTGTGGGGGTGTTTGGCTAAGGTTTATATCCCTCCACCTAAGAGGACCAAGATAGGACCCAAAACTGTTGACTGTGTCTTCATAGGGTATCCTGAACATACTATTGCATATAGATTTATGGTTGTGAGTTCTGAAATATCTTGGTGTGAATATAATTATGGAATCTAGGGATGTTGTGTTCTTTGAAAATGTTTTTTCTTTTGAAATATGAATCTCGCATGATTTGTGTTGATCCCCTAGATGTCCCTTCTACTAGTCATACATTACATGTAGAGGAAAATGAATTTGAGCCTAGAAGAGGTAAAAGACTTAGAATTGAAAAATCTTTTGGGCCAGACTTCATAACATGCTTAACTGAGACTTATCCACAGACTTATAGAGAAGCCATGACTTCTTCTGAAGCTCCATGGTGGAAAGAAGCTACTATTAGTGAAATGGATTCCATTATACAGAATGATATTTGGGAGATTGTAGATTTACCTCTAGGGTGCAAACCCATAGGTTGTAAATGGATTTTCAAAAGGAAACGTAAAGTAGATGGAACTGTGGAAAAATACAAAGCTAGATTAGTAGCTAAAGGCTATAAACAAATAGAAGTTGTAGATTTTTTGACACTTATTCACCTGTTACGAGAATTACTTCCATTAGGATGTTAATTGCTATTGCTGCCATTCATAACTTAGAGATACATCAAATGGATGTAAAAACAACTTTTCTAAATGGTGAATTAGATGAAGAAATTTATATGGACCAACCTGAGGGCTTTGTAGTGAAAGGTTGTGAAAAAAGAGTTTGTAAACTGAAAAAATCTTTGTATGGTTTGAAACAAGCACCTAAACAATGGCATGAAAAATTTGATCATGTAATGATTTCTAGTGGCTTTAAAATCAATGAATCTGACAGGTGTATTTATACTAAACCTGTGAATGATGCCTGTATGATTGTATGCTTGTATGTTGATAATATGCTTATACTTGGTACAAACATGGATGTAATTAATTCCACTAAGAACATGCTAAATGAGAACTTTGACATGAATGAATTAGGCCCCGCTGATGTAATCTTAGGGATGAAGATTAGAAGAGATTTTAATGGATATATTCTTAGTCAATCTCATTATGTTGAATCTGTGTTTAGAAAATATAACCAGTTTGATTGTAAACCTGCTTGTATTCCTTATGATCCTTGTTGTAGACTCAAGAAGAACAAGGGTAATGGAGTTTCACAACTTGAGTATTCACGTGTCATAGGAAGTCTGGTGTATTTAATGAACTGTACGAGACCAGACATTGCCTATGATGTGATTAGGTTAAGTAGGTATACATGTAATCTGGGACAAAAGCATTGGGATGCACTTATTAGAGTATTAAGGTACTTAAAGTATACTTTAAACTTTTGTTTAAGTTATGAGAGATACCCTGCGGTCCTTGAAGGATATTATGACGCTAACTGGATAGCGGACTCAGAGGAGTCTAAGTCTACGAGTGAATATGTTTTCACTCTATCTTGCGGGTTTGTATCATGGAAGAGTTCCAAACAGACATGTATAGCTCGATCCACTATGGAATCAGAGTTTATTGCGTTAGATAAAGCAGGAGATGAAGCCGCTTGGCTAAGATGCTTTTTAGAAGACATTCCTCTTTGGCATAGGCCCGTGCCAGCTATATCTATACATTGTGATAGTAAAGCTGCAATAGCTAATGCTAAAAACAACAACTATAACGGGAAGTCTATACATATTCGTAGAGGACACAATTCCTTAAAACAACTAATCTCAACTGTCGTTATTTCTGTTGGCTTTGTGAGGTCTAAGGAGAATATCGCGGACCCTTTGACGAAAGGTTTGTCCAAGGAGATAGTTAGTAATGCATCGAGGGGGATGGGGCTTAAGCTCATCAATTAAACTTGCCATGAAGGATACTCAACCTTGCTGACAGGAGATCCCAAGATCAAGGTTTCGAATGAGACAACTAATTTCTGGCCGTTTTGTATCTGTTTTAAACATAATAACCGTGATTAATGCACGGAATTAATTTAGTTAATGCACAATAATTCTCTTCTCATGTTTTGGCTATAAAAGAAAAATCATTTCTCCATTTCAACTTACTCCAGAGAAGGCTACTATCCCTAGCTCTTTTCCCCTCTTCTTGCTTTGTTTTGCGCAAATTGTGTGTTTATTTACCTTCCACTATCAATTGTTGTTAAGTTCTAGAAGGTGACTAGTATTGTGCTTATACTAGTCATAACGGGCAGTTCTATCCTGGACACATCTTCTCTGTTGGGGTATAGCATCTCTCGTTATTGAGGAGTACCCGAGAACTATTGTGTTAAGGAAAATTTGCTGAGAAGGTGGCTGTGTCCTTGTGTGTGCGCATTAACATCAGAGTGTTTATCAATACATAAATTTTTCTAACGTTAACAGTTTTCTTCTGTTTAGTTTTTCCATTGTTGCAGAACCAACATATTTTAGTTAGAAATTATCGAATGATTTAACCAATTTTGCGAAAGATTTTAGTGATTCTTTACAATTGTTTGATGAAATGTGTAATAAAAGGAATTGGTGATATCGTTGGATGTGGAATAATAATTACGGTTAAATCAGGTTTCATGAAGGGTACGTTGATAATTTCATATTTGCACGAGTACGTGACACATGGCAAGGTTATTCCCAAATTTGACCTTCGTTGACTTAACAAAAAGACGGGATGGAAAAATTTATGTCAGGATATATTTTAATTTCCAAAGAAAACGGGACACAAATTTAAAGTGTACACTAAAGTGAGGACACAACCCTAAAAAAAACCTCATATAGGGGCTTCCCATGTGGAGACAAAATAGGGACACTAGGTATGAATTTCAAAAACCCATTATCCATTATATTTTCATAATGGCTAAACTACCAATGTTTAGTTAATATTAGTAAAACTACTTAACTAATAGATTAGGCTAATAATAATTAATCTAAAATAATGTTATACTTAATCAAATCAAATCAAATTTTTCTTCTTTTTGGTTTGACGGGAAGAAAAAGTAGAAGAAATGAAAGAGAATTTTTTGTAATTTTTTCAAAAACCCTAGATTTTGATTCACTCAACAATAGTAGTCAAGTATACCTCTAACTTAAACTCTTGGTCTTTTTATGGCTCAAATTTGATGAAATTGCGTAAAAAAGTATGATTTTTTTTGTGATTCAGGGAACATTACAGTGGGGTTTTCTTGTCGAACCAAATCGTAGACAACATTTACGGTTAAGTGTTCATCCTAACCAAACCGTAACCGAACTTTCATGGCGGAAAACCAAATCGTAACAGTTTTACGGTTGGGTTTTCAGCATCGTACCCAATCGTAACTAACAATGCAAGTGCTTTCTTTTTCTATTCACATTTGAAAACAAATATTGGTTTAGTCTTTAGTAATAAAATCTTAAAACATTAATAACATAAGTAATTTACGTACCAAGTTAAAATATGCCTTTTTGCAAACATCACTGAGACCATCTCCTTTGTTGTTTCCTTGACCCCTTTGAAGTATTCTCATAGATTCCGGATCAATATTAATCACATTTGGATGACCAAAATGGCAATACCAATCCAAGTAATCTTCTACAGCCTCTTTTGTGCCCGGAGATGGATTTACCTCCTCCCTTTGGATTTGGTATTCCGGTTTATGGCGGTTGTTCCAAACCGCGACCGAAAGCGTTGGGATGTAGTTGAGCACGATGCTTGGGCCTTCGATCATGGAGCCATTCACACACAATTTAAAGGCTTCGATTGTTAACTTGGTTTGGACATAGCCATATTGGCGGAGATTTCGACGAGGGTTGCACATCACGAACCCAAACGGATGGTACAAAGGCCCGTTGTAGCCTGCCACGTCCGAGAATTGACGTAAATCTTCTACTACTCCATTATCAACTATGTAAATCTTCACATAAGGATCAAACACTACATATTCTACGGTGAAAGCATCAATTTCACTTCTCTTCTTTGCTATTTGTACTTATTTACGCTCTGACTGAGTACCGGTAAATTTAAATTTCTTCCTGTAGGTCTAGTAAAATCACCGCTCCACTCCGTCCTAGGAACCAGGCTCGAAAAGTGATCATAGACCCATGCTTATGAAGATAATAAATATTAATATAAGATAATGCGCAAAAAAAATTTGAAGTTAAACATTGAAATTCCAACAATAAATTACCTGAAGAAGATCAGTATTCCCGACAATCTCAGTATCTCTAACCCTCGAAGCTTTTCTAAAGTTGGAAAGTAGGTAAGCGAGGGTGGCAGTTCCCCATGAATACTCATGCGTCTTCTGGAGATCCTTCAAACACTGTAAAAAGTGAGCGTTGACCCTATTTCCTGAGTTGTCAGCGAAGAAGATGGTACCAAGCATATATAACAGATACGCCCTAGCTGTACGCATAGCTCTAGTTTCATCTATGATGACCCCATCCTTTTCCAATTGCAGGGTTCCTCCAAACTTCTCCCTCAGACTACGCAACAAGATCTTCTTGGTCATAGCTAAACCTTTCTTCAGAACTTCACCCGGTTTATCTCCAACAGCCAGTTTGAACTCTAACTCAGCTTCTGTCTTCTCCCATCCAAGTGTGTCTTTAACAAGGACACAGAGATCACTCCAAGACATGTTGTTTTAAAAATCTTCATACAAGGCCTTTCCTTCAACTTGTAAGTCAAGAATTGACTTGACATCATCCGGCGTTATTGTCATCTCGCCGAATGGGAGATGAAACGTATCGGTTTCAGGCCAATAACGTTCCCTGAAGGATGTGCCGGTAACACTGTCATATTCCAACATAGAATTGGTAATTCCGGGAGCTAACCCTGTACCATTTACGAGAACACGGACGGCTTTTACATTCTTCAACTAACGGCCAATGTTGAGCCCTTTGACGAACCAATTTCTTCACGGCCTGTGTATGATCCTACAAAGAATAAAAATAATCTTTTTTAATCAAAATCGTACCAACAAGTTATAACTTGAAGTTAAACAAACGGAAATTTAACAAAATAAGAGAAGTTTTTAGATTAATACCCTAGTCTCAGCAACTTTGGCATCCCATGAATGCGGATAACCAAATAATATTGCAGACCTGTCTGGGGCCTCACCCCAAAGTCTTCCATTCTTCTTCTTAGGAAACAACACGTCTTTGCCTTTGGGAATATGCTTGCCTTTCGATGAAGGTTTCTTCCTTGGCTTTCTTTCCTTCACTTGAGGTTGAGGCGAAGAAACAACAATTTCTTTACCTTTTCCTTTGATCGACAAATTTTTCTCCGTTCGTCTCTTCTTCATCACATTCTTCCTCTTGTGGTGGTTCTCTAATCACAAGCGCACCTCCACTCACCACTGGTAGATATTCAAAGTCTTCGAAAACATGGGATTCATCTTGAGGTAGTACTTCTTTTCTAGAGCTACCACCCCCAACCTTAAAATTCTTCTTCTTCTTATCGTTCTTTCTCAAGCCTCTATTATCTACCCCTAAATGAACTTCGTGGAGAGGGGTGGGAGTGTGATCAATTGGTGTTAAATTATTACCCCTCTTGTTCTTGGGTTTTGCCCTATCCTTATTCCTACAACATACAATGAATACAAATTGAAAGCACAAGTTAGATAATTTCCAAGCAATTCAATACAAATAACCAAAAATTTGAAAATTCAGAATTCTTTAGGGTTAGGTTACGCATATCAAACACAACCGTAAACAAATTTACGGTTGGTTTTGGTTTTAAAACCAACCGTAAACATGTTTACGGTTAGTAAATGACATTCGAACCCAACTGTAAATAATCATCAATAAAAAGTTGAACTACCCAGGAGATTTTACGGTTGGGAATTCACAATCGAACCTAACCGTAATAATCACCAAAACAAAAATTGAGCTATCCAGGAGAATTTACTGTTGGGAATTGACAATCGAACCCAACCGTAAATAATCATCAAAAAAAAAAATTGAACTATACAGAAGAATTTACGGTTGGGAATTGACAATCGAACCCAACCGTAAATAATCATCAAAAAAAGTTGAACTATCCAGGATAATTTACGGTTGGGAATTGACAATCGAACCCAACCGTAAATACCAAAAAAAAATTACTGCAAAATAGTTTACGGTTGGGTTCAGAATCGAACCCAATCGTAAACTTTCATCTTCATCTCCTTTATCCCGATTTACGGTTGGGTTTGGAAATAACCTAAACGTAAAATTTAGAAAAAACATTTACGGTTGGATTCCCAACCGTAAGTTCTTGAGAACTTATATTTATGGTTGGTATTTGAACAGAACCCAACCGTAAATGTTTCTGGAAACCTAATTTTTTTTCTTTGAAATCAATCATTCTAACACATTACGATCACAAAAAGGAGAAAGATAACATTTGTTATTGTAGAATCATACCTCATATACACCATTGGTTGTGGTTGGGGAGTTTGATTGCCTTTACCACCGGTATGTTCTTCAATTTCTTGATGAGTTCGGTTTTCTGTGTTTGATTGATTTTGATTCAAATCACTGTACCTTCTATACCTTTAGTAGAATTTGTCATCTTTATTATAGTGTTTGATTGACGATTATTAATATTTGAATCGACGATTAATTGGAGACGATGAATTTGATGGAGAAGAAAATGTGGAGAAGGAGAGTTGAAGAGAAGCAGATTTACGGTTGAAAAAAAAAAGAGTTTTTTGTTTAGGTTTTAATAGGTTTTTTGTTTAGGTTATAGAATAAAGGATAATATAGGTATTTGCTATTATCATAGGGTATCCCTTATCCAACTAACGGGAAGCCCCTCTATTGGAATGGGAAGCCCCTCTAGGTTATTTACAGCTGACGAACAACCATAATACTAAATTACTAAGTTGATCTTCAAAGGAACTTTCTGTAGCAGAATATGTAGGGAAAGAAAAAAATTCATGCTATCAGCTGGGATACGGTTTGTAAACCTGTCTGGCTTGGTGGTTGGGTATTCGGGACTTAAGAGTTTCGTAATATCTCATTTCTAGCAAAGACTACTTGGCGGGTTGCTAGTAACACTGAATCTCTGGTTTTTATGCTTCTTAAAGTGAAATATCATATGACTGGTTAGTTTTGGGATGCCTTTCCCTCTAGTCGTGCTTCGTGGAGTTGGAGAAGCATTCTCAAAGGGAAGGAATTGATTAAAGAGGGTCTTAACTGGTTTATTGGGACTGGTGATTGATAGGTGCATTATTTGTATTATTTGGATACACTAATTCATTGATTCTTGTTAGTTTTCATATCATTATGCTTTGATTTTGTTTGTTTATGAGGTTTTTAGGATTTTTGAAGTGTATTCAACCAAAGAAGAAGAAAGGAGTTCATTACGACATGAAATGAACAAGGAAGTTAAGTTCTGACAATGGAGAAGGGCCAAATACCGAATTCAACTCATTCAAATCTAGGATTTCTTAATACCATTTTGAAGAGAACGAGAATACGAAGCTAATACAAAAATAATGAGGTCATTTGGAGTTCGTATGAGGAAGTTATGAGCAAAACAGCCGAAAGAAAATAATGAAACACTCAACATCACAATCGGGAGTTTACAAGGGAAAATAACCTACCGATTATAAGCGATTTCGGGTACAGGAAAACTTCGTTTTTGAGCTCCAACAATCGGTAGTTTACACGGAAAGCGATCCTACCGATTATGGCACGTTTTGGGTACAGGAAAGTTATATTTTGAGCCCTTACAATCGGTAGTTAAGGAGGGGGTCTTGCCTACCGATTATGACTCGACGGGAGGCACTTCTAAGACATGTTTTTGACTTTCAAATTAAGGTATCATGGTCCCATTAGGACTCTAACACTTAGATATGATGGAGACTATATAAGAATACTTCCATAACCCTAGAAAGAGAGCTTGGACACATTTGGAGACTTGAAAACACAAGGAGAACAAGAAGCTAGGGCTTGGAGTTGCGATTGATCATCACGATTTTTAGGGTTTGCTTTACTTGTTTTCTTGATTATTTTCCATGGATTTTGAGAAATCCATGATGAACTAAACCTTTCTTATTGGTTAGAGATGTAGTCCTAAGTTGGAAACATGTTTATTAATTGAAGTATTCATTCTCATATGTTCATAATCTCTTCAATATCGTTTATGTTCTACCGTTTATAACGCCTTGTATGATGGATTGCTTGTTTGTTTAAGTCGCGAATTAGATTAGCATGCATTGACATCTATAGCTAAACTAGGGTTTGAGATCCGCAATTGTCGAAAGATCCTTGTTACAAGTAGCATAACATAGTTGTTAATAACGGGATGTTACCATGCAATTATGTGTAGAAGCGTGACCTAGGTTAAATCCGAGTGGCTCTTGCGCCAAGTTATTCGTTGAAAAGGATTCAAAGAGTGGCTCTTGCGCCTTTGATGATAATAGGAGTTTTGCGGAGTAAGCCTGCGACAGGATGCTTTAGGGTTATTGATATTGAGAGTGCATGAATGTTGAGTATGATTTGGTTGCTAACATGTTTGAAGATGGAAGATGAACTCTCTAGCCAATGTTCTTTATCTCTGATATTCGTTTTAATCAATTTGTTTTAGCATAATTTAGTTATAATCATAACCAAAACCCCCAGTTTACATAAGTAATCGAAAGTAATTTACAATCACCTGCCTCTCTGTGGGAACGAACTTGTTCTTATTACTATACTCTAATCTATATTAGTGAAGTAAGAACTTGAATTAATTTTGCTTGGCTGACAACCGACCAGTGATCAGGAGAATGTTCGGCGTGATGCTTGGTGCTGCAATGTTCCCTTGTCCCAGATTCTTGGTTCTGAACCCCTTGTCAATCCTTCTTTTCTTGTTTCCGACCTTATTGATCCTAAGTCGCATGATTGGAACCTTTCCGATATCTCTTCTTCTATTCCTGTTTCAGTGCAGAATCAGATTTTGGCCGCTTCTATCCTAAGTCGCTAAGTCGCATGATTGGAACCTGACCAACGAGTGTGGTCCCTTAGCAAAGATGGGCATGTCTCATTCAAGGCTTGTTATAATTGGTTGGCTACGTCTCAAGGTACTTCTTCTCAAATTGATCCTAGGTGGAAGTTGTTGGGCAATAAAAAAATGTATGTTACTAAAATTAATGTTTTACT